>JARYZH020000017.1:4200000-4456257 GCA_030021035.2 Notholithocarpus densiflorus
AATATGGTAAGCAGACAGAATTCCATACCTCAAACAGTTCAAATGGGCTGCCACGGCGATATACATCACTCTTGTTGCTCTTATCATTGGGCAGAATGTTGTACAGTATTGTTCTCCATCCAACGAGTAAAACAGCAGTACTTCCCATTGTTACTAGTATAAAGTTATATGGGGGAAAATGGCCTGATGATAGAGACCTTATAACTATTCCCAACTGCATCAATGTACAACAGAAACAGGGTTGTAATGGACATCTTGTTGGATTAGTAACCCCCCCAAAAAAGGCCATCTATGAAGTTATAGGTTGATCGTGCAATACAAAGAAGATACTGATAATATCTTGAAGAATATATGTACTTCTGTGTGTTCAAGCCTTCAAGGTACTAAATGAAAATAGCAGAAAATGCAACAATATAAGTAAACCTATAAAATAGAATTATTTTAATTTATATCCCTTAAAATAGCAAAAGAGACATTTAGTAACCAAAATAGACAATTTAACACAACAAAATTGTTCAGAGTCTGGGAACATCACATCAGATAACCATATTCTTACTTAAATAGAAGGGGGGGGGGGGGGGGAATGGGAAGGCCCTAATAACCTTCTGACAAGGCATTGCAGCAAGGGCAAGACACCACTTTTCTATAATTAAGGAATGCAAACAGCCCATATCCTATGAGTTACCAGTGAATCAGTTTAGATTGGCGATTATGTGTAAGATACACATAATCACCAATGTAAACTATGAAAAACCTCCAGCTGGATTTCTACATTGGGTAGAACAAAAAAAGTGGGTATGTCACAAATACCATGGAGTAGGATGCAGAAGACAAGTCCAAGAGATTATGGACTCTAGTATTAAAGAAATATGACTCTTCCCCACTTTGGATTCGCTTGGTATTCCTCTATAATATAGACAAAGATCTTCCTATATCTTTCATAAATAAATTTTGTTTAATCATACTAAAAGTTGATGGAAATTCTTATTCCCATTTGGTCTCAAAAAGGATAATCAGGAAATTGCATTGCTACCCTAGGGCATACCCCTTAATAATTTCCTTATGCAAAGACCAAACCAACAAGGCAACAAACAATTGAGTAGGACAGAGAAAAGGAGTACTGGCATCTGCACCAACAAAGGTGCATAATAACAGAAAGTGGAATTCAAAACTCTTATTTGCATCACAATAACCTTATTGCAGTTTTGAAACCTTCATTTCATACAATGATGAGACAAGCATTTTCAATGAATTCCTTGACAGTGCTCAAAGGAAACGAAACTAAAATTACATCATGATTCATGAACTTACTGGAATTCCCAGCGCCCATGACTTAGCAGCAGCAATGACACCCTTTGAAAGGCCATTCATTCCACGGCCATCCTCTGCATAACCTCCAAGGAAGTAAGCACTCAAAAACCACCCTGATAACAAAGCATTCAATTTTCAATTACATTAAATTTTTTTCCTGAAACAACCAAAAAATTATCTTAGGCAGAAATCCAGGGTTCACCGAAGAGAAATTTAAACCTTGAAGTTTAAACAAGTTTAAAGTGGTTTTTTTTAATTTTTGTAGTCCCTAGCAAACTTAAAGTAATCACTTTTAGTTCATAACATGGTGATAACATGTTAGTTTTTAGTTTGGCCTCGTCATCATTCCATTAGAGAGATTTAACACGGAAGGACCAAATTAATCACTTTAATTTTGCCAGAGACTAAATGCAATCACTTTAAACTTTGAGACTAATTATGTTCCATGGGCTAAAGTTTTAAGTACCAACAGTTTATTTTTCCCAATATCTTAACTTTTTTGTCAAAATTCAACAATTCAGAAGCAAAATAACAAGCACAAAACGTACCAGCAATAAAAGGGTCAGCCGTGCGCAGTGTCTCAGTGTCAAAAACAGTAAAACCATGACTAAACCTTCCAATTGCAGCGAACAAAAGCAAAGCCAAAACATCCCCACCAGCAAGCAAAGCAACCCAACTGAAAGAACAAAAACAAAACAAAACCCAATAAGCCAAAACCATCAAACAAAAAAAAACCCATCAAGGAAATCAAAAAAAGAGCATAACTTTGGCATAAAAACTAACCCCCATTTGTTCAAACGTGAAGAATCCGAAGTGGGTTTATCGAACTGAATGACACCTTCCAAGGGAACGTTTTCCTGGCCCACAAAAACGGTTTGGTCATTGTGAAAAGGTGTGGTTGGTTTGGTTGCAGAGCTGGAATCGATGCCTCCTTCTGGTTTTGCTAGAGTGAGATTGAGAGGTTTTGAAGAGGAAGTGAGTTTGGGTTTGCGGTTGGAGAAGAGGAAGGGTTTTGGGTTAGTGAATTTGGGGTTGAGAGGAGAGGATGAGAGAGAACATCGCTTGGCTGAGAGGTTTGGAGCTTGGCTTAGCAGAAGCATCTCTCTTCTCAAGTGTTGTTGTTTTTGTGCTTCGGGTTATGGATGGTTTGGTATGTCTATTGTTTTTTTTACGTGGTCACAAGGTTTTTTTTTTTTTTTTTTTTGATAAGCATGTGGTCACAAGGTTGTAACATTGATTTTTGGCCGCCAATGATAGCTCAACTACCACTTCCTTGTTCATGCCATAAATCCAATTTGATTGAGGGGGAAAAATAAATATAAATATATAATCAATTTTTTATATATAAATATATTGAATCACAAAGTTTTTTTTTTTTTTTTTTTTTTTTTAGGTATCCTTTTTTTTAATGTTTAATTATTTTAATCACATAATCATACTTTCATTTTATTTTGTACTTTTAATTAAGTTTTTAAAAAACTTAATAAAAAAATAAAAATAAAAAACTCTTTTGCTTTTAAACTTTGAAATAAGTAGGGAAAAAAAATTCTACTATTCTATTTTTAGTCTTTTTATATATAAAAATATTAATTATTAAAGTGAATACATTTTCTAAACAATAATATGCTATTAGTTTCAATCTTGATAATGCTTGCATATGTCATAGAAAAGATGTGTTAAAAAAATTATATACATAATTTATATATATATATAGTAAAAAGTCTAAGAATACTTCTCCATGCCAAAATAAAAAAGATGACTAATACTTCTGCAAAGTTGATACGAAACAGTGGAGAACTTGAATAATTTTGATTCTTCTTATACCAAATGGTGAAAAGCTTGAATTATTTTGAATCTCTTATTGAATAACTGATATAGACATTTAAGGCAGGGGCGAACCCAGGATTTAAAGCTAGGGGGGCTGGAGATAAGCGAAAATAAAAAAAAAATCAAAAAAATTCACAATTGCATTCACTTATGTTGAATTTAAATCTTTTCTTTTGCAAAAAAATCAAATATTGTAGTTGATTTTCTCATAATCTACAAATAAAATAAAAATTATATTTATTATCTCACAAAAGGACTAATCAAACATTGACAATTTTATTTTGATAAATTTGTGTCACATATATATTATATTATTTATTTCAATTTGTTTCTTTATCTTTTTTATTTTTATTTTTATTTTATCTTTGTCATTTTGTCTCTTTATCTTTGTCACTCATTACCCCAAACATACCGGTACCCCCACTACTAATATATAATGCATTATATGTCATTTATCTCTGTTGCCTATTCCCAATATTGCCCACTACCAACAAACAGTCAAAGTGTCAAAGAATCAAATGTTTTATATATTATCATTTTATAAATCACAACTCACAGTCAAATACTTTAACAAAAACTATATATAAATCACAACTCATATCTCACTTTCTGAACTCAGACTCTCCTACTCATTAGTTGCAAAAAAAAAAAAAAAAAAAAAAAAAAAAAAGAACAACAACAACAACAACACAATCAATCAATCACAGATTCACAACACAAACATTATATCAATGTTATGTTAGGTTTTGAAGTTTAAAGAGAGAGAAACTACTTGAAAGGGCAGATTGGAATTTTGGGATGGAGGCTGGAGGTTGCAGCTGCCGGAGACAATGGTGGGTTGGGCAGATCAAGCTGCCAGAGGCGCTAAGGGCAGTGGCAGCGATGTGGATCTGTGGCGGCTAAGGTTAGGCAGCGTGATGGTGGCCTGTGGCAACGTCGTGCGAGGCTACCAGTCTGTGCGGCGCCATGGCTAACTGCTGACTCCAGTCAGTACTCAATACTCTCTCAATCTCTTCACTCCAATCACTCTCTCTCAGTCTCTAACGCTCTGTCTCTCTCGACTTTCTTTCTAGAGTTAAAAGTGTCAATGGGTTTTAAAAAAAATTTGGGTTGGGCTTGGGGGGGCAGTCAAGGTTGGGCTGGGGGGGCCCGGTAAGGGTTGGCTAGCTTAAAGTAGTATATATAACTAAATTTTTTTACTATTTTTTGGGCCAAGGGGGGCCCGGGCCCCTTACTAGGTCTGTCCCTGATTTAAGCTGGGGTTGGATGAGACATGTTGGAACTAGAAAAATTCATCCCCCCCTATCTCCTTTTCGAGAAAGGAAAAATCCACACAACATAGAATATAAACAGGATAGATCAAGAGAAAGGAATTTTTGTCATCCCTATTTGTTCCTTCTCAATAATAATAATAATAATGTAAGTTGTGTGTATGTGTGTGAGAGATAACTCATTTTCTCTCTTGCTGGTGAAAAAATAAAGAGGAGATAAGAAATATATCATTTTCTAAATTTTCCAATATATGGATTAGCGAGTTAAGATGTTTACTTAGTAGCAGTTGGGCACTACAATTACTTTTAATTTTATTACAAAATAATTACACAATAAATGGAATTGTGACAATAAATATTATAGATGTATGACTCATATCAATAACATAATATAAAAAAATTAAATATATTTATTCCATATTTAAAAATGGATACTTCCACTCTCAAAAAAAAAATGGATACTTCAATTTTCTAGAACTATGTAGATTGTAGAGGATTACTTTCCAGATGAATATCCTTAAAAAAAACCGTTAAATATGACATCCAAAAGTTTGGGGTTGGGAATAGTATTTGGTAATGAAAGACAGAGGAGGAATCTACCATGGTTATTCTTATTTATAAAGCCCCATCCGAAAATGGACCTAAAGAGCGGTAGAGATTAGTAAAATTGTCATTAATTCCTGTTTACAACGATGATTTTTTTTAAAAACAATTAGTTAACAAATGATATGCTTTTTATAAAAAAATAGTAATTTCAAATTAAATAAAGATGTATAGAATGATGATTTAAAAAAAAATGATTAAAAATGATGTTCTTTTTTTTATAAAATTAATTTCAAAGTAAATAAATATAATGATCAATCGTATAACCAAACACAATATTTAAAAAGAAAAGAAAAGAAAAGTCAAGAACTTGCAAAAAATTATATCATAAAAAAGTGGGAAAAAATGTCATAGATAAATAGAGTATAAAGGTAAAAATACACAAACTTCCTTTCCCTTTCCTTTCTTTCCTGTATTCAAACACATTTAAGGAAGTTAATTTTTCTTACCCTTTCTTTTCTCTTTCCCCTCTCTCTCTCTTTTCATTTCTTTTCCCTTCCTCTAACTACAACCAAACAGAGTGTTACACTCTGTTTGGTTATGGTAGAAGAGGAGAGAAGAGAATGGATTAGAAAGGAAATGACTTACTTTTTGCTATTTGGTTACACTGATGGAAGGGTAGCAGAGAGAAAAAGAAAGGATTGTGTTTCTCCCGAGCCCACAAAATTGTGTCCGCCCAAAATGGAAGGAAACGGAGGGAATGGTGAAATTGTGTGGGGCTGGTTTTAAATGAATTTACTAAAATGCCCACGTTTTCTCTAGAAACAAAATTCAAAATTCAAAGCTTACTCTCCCTGTATAATAAGAAGGTGGACACCAGCAAACCAAAACACACACAATAGTGATAGTCCACAAAGAAAGAAAAAAAGCAGAACCCACACAGCACACAAAGAAAGAAAGAGCTAGTTCAATCTCACCTTCATCAACCAGGTCTCTCTCTCTCTCTCTCTCTAAACTAGTCACTTCATTATGAAATTTTAACTTTTGTGATTGTGCATTCGAAATTAATGAAGAGCTAACGTTTTATCTTAATATTATTTACTCATAATTGCTATGTGTTGGCATGGGTAAAATGAGATTGGGGTTCTAGGTTTTTATTTATTTATAAGGATTGCAATACCCAAACCAACAATTGATTGCATGGTAGATAGAATAAAGAAAATTTAGGGCGTGGACTGAATTTGGTTTTTTTTTTTTTTTTTTTTTTTTTTACAATTAATGATATGTTGTGTAAATCTCAAAGCACTTGTAAAGCTTATTTTCCTATATGTTGCAAGGTCCATTAAAACAAAAACCCAATCCTTATGGGGATGGACTGGGTTTTGTTAAAAAGAAAAACTAGCTATAGTTAATGATATGTGGTTGTAAATTTGAATGCAACATTTGTAAAGCTTATTTTCCTATTTGATGTTAAGTTGTATATGTTGCAAATACGAAGAAAGAATAATATCTTAACCTGACACCTTGAACTACACAATTTTTTTGTGCAACAAAACTCTTGACACCCCAAAAAAAAAAAAAAAAAAAAAAAAAATTGAGCAATCGTAAACGTCTAATACATATATTACACATATTTAGCCCGATTGAAGTTCAAACTAATACAGATTTTTTATAACAACCATCTCTTAGCAAGCAAGGTAAAACATGAGTAATTATCTTTAACTATTTTCTGAATACTCCAACGGGAATAGCACTGTTGATGGCCACAAAACGAGGATAATTTGAGATTTTTGGATATCATCATCAATTCCTCTTATTCCCATAATCTGTCTAAAGATTTCTAAACCGGGGATGTTCGGGTATGTCGTCCCTTAAGTTAGAAACAACTAAACGCAGTCAAAATCGCATATTGCCCTCTGGAATTTAGAGCCCAATTCGAAGATGGGCCTGAAGAAGTAAAATTTGTTTACATTCAGTCCTATGAACAAACCCAATTATGTGTAACCGCTACATATGACATTCCTCTGCCGACATAGAGGTCAGATCAGATCCATGTCGGTTCGAATCGGATCCCATATGGCCTAACTTGCCCTCACATTCTTATCAAGGAACAATCAGCCATCACACCAGAAAAGTTTGATTTATATGCCCATGCTAAGGAGATGTATATTATATATTTGTGAAAAAAGAATTGACATCCAGGCTCATGTTCAGCTTTGGATAAAATGTTCATTTAAAGAACAAAAAAAAAAAAAAAAAAAAAAAAAAAAGGTATTAAAATGTCAAATAATTGTGATACTTTGCAGCTTCATTAACCGGATGGCTTGGGACATTGATTGGAAAATCAAGGTCTGCGCGTAAAGGCATCGCAGAGAGAGAAGAATAACCCTGACGTTCATTACACTGATATGGTTTATGATTTAGCTAAAAACGATCAAAACTCATACCACCAATAATATTTTCTCAGCTTTATACAAATTCCACCCTTTGCACATATGTAAGTGTCAATTAGCGTCTTGGAAATTATCCATTTGACAAATATAACTTTCTATTAAAAAATTTCATTAAATCTTAACTTAAGACTAGAAGTATAGAACAGATCGCATTATATGTGCAAGATTTTCCCACATCACCCATATTTCTTAAGTGATATTATACGCATATAAATCAAACCCATTTAAGTATTTTAAATAAAGGATAAAAAGAGATGATGGCCAGGCCTACAAAATTGCGTCCAGAATTGCCTTTTATTACTGAACTACATGATAGAAAAGAGAAAAGACAAAAACAAACAATATTTTATTTATAAAAGTAATACTCATACTGAAATTCAAGAACTAATGTCTGGGGATGAGAAGAAAAAAAATTAGTAAAAGTCAAATAAAAAAAAAGAAATTCTTCAATTGTCTGGAGAAGCTTGGAAAACTCAAGGGAGGTGCTGAAGAAAGAAGTGTAATTTAGTTGGGGATGGAAGGATTACTAATGCATGGAAAAATCCTTGAGTCCAAAACTTTAATGTGTTTGAACTCAAACCTAGAAAAAACTCCATTAACCCAAACCCCATCTTAGTGGCTAGCCTAATCAATCCTCAAAGCCATTGTAGGGACAGTATCAAACAGAGAAATCTTTTCTAAGACAAATCCAGTAAAGCTATCATGAGCATCCCATTGAATGTTACTCCACAAAATAAACTAGAATGGTGTAGTAAAGTTGATAGATTCAAGCAATGCACTACTTCCTTTTGGTGGAGGCTTTGGAAGCTAAAGATTCATGAAAGACTAAAGATCTTGCTGTTGAGAGTTGCTGTGTATGTCTTACCAACCAACCAAAGGCTGGCAAGGTTTGTTCCAATTGAAAATGATGTTTGTAGTTTTACTTTTTGTGATGTAAAGAAAGAATTTTCTCTACACTTGTTTAAAAAATTTCCCTTAGCCAAAGCAGTGTGGTTTGGGTAGTGGGGGTTTCGTTTTGAAGCTTCAACTCAATTCTTGAGAGTGTTGATAGATCCACCAGAGTTGTTGATAGAGGCTGTTTCTTCGAAGGAACACTTCATGCTATTTGCTGCTCTTGCTTTCAATTATATTTGGAGTCAGAAATCAAGTTAAGCATGGGGGCTCAAAACCAACCTTACAAGAAATCCCAAGTAAGATAGCTTATCTATTTGAAAACCAATGGAGTAGTAACCTTATATAACAACCACCACCGCAACCACAACCTACCATAGGAGCTCCTCAGTCATATAGACTAGAGCAGGGAGCAATTAAGTTCAACATTAATGCAACACTTTGAAAAAATGCAGCATCCCAGTTTATTTATGTATTACCCTTTAGTTACAGACGCCAATGGACTGAGATGGTCAATTCAGATGACAAAGGTAGATGTTTTCAAACTTTGATAGGTAAAATATAACTCATGCACCTGTAGAAGTTTGGAACCATGACTTTACCCTTCACCCATTACTTATGAGGGAGGAAATGCCATTTCATCAAAAAGACCATTGGAATTCAAAAGGATATAATCTCCCCTCAATTATTTCAATTTAATAACATGACCCAACTAGAATGGTTAAATTTATTATCACAAGCCTTCCAAAGCTATCCAAAAATGGTCTCAAAGAAAAGAACCATAATGGTAATAGACAATATGAAAAAAGAATGCAAGCAAATATAATGGCAGCAAAAAAACACTAAAAGAGTACTAAATGTTTGCACCAAATTTCTATATTTAATTTAGATCAAGAGAAACTAGATACTTCTAATAACAGAACAAATGAACAGAAGAAAAAGGAAAATCCAATTCCAATTTAGGAAATCCAAAAATGGAAATCATCAATAAACCAGGCTGATTCCATGCATAGAATCTTACATGTCAACAACCCACACTGTCAGAGAAACAAAATGGAGGATAAAGTTAAGAAGGGACTCAATGCTCAACGAACAAAAAAATGTAATAAAAATCAAAGTACTTTAGATGCAACCATAATTCACAATTTCACCATTCTAGCATGTACCTAGAGAAGAAAAACACTGAGAGAAGTTGAAATTTGAATGCCAATATATTACAGAAGACCAATCCTATACCAATGAATCATTAAGTTAGAGATGGCACACAGCGAGCAGCATGTTAAATAAGGACATTTGAACAATGATGGTAATCTACTTACCACAGAAGACGATGATGACAATCTAGCCCTAACCCCATCAGCGAAAGAATTTACTAACCTCTCAATAACCAACAAAAGGGTGAAGAGCATAACTACAGGTTAAGGCTATAGTCATCCATTTAGACCCCTCTGGTTCTGTTTGCTAGAAGTAGCTTCACTTCTTCCATTCAGACCAGAAGAATCAGCATCAGAATTTAGCTCTTCAATCCTAAGTGTGGTCACTTCAGCTGATGGTTCGTTGCCACCAAGAACCTGGTTCAGTTTCCAATTCACTCCAGGACCAACAATACCATTATACCCTCCTGCAGCCATACCCATAACTCCAACCCCACCACTCAGGTATGCAGGATAAATTGAAGCACTGCCATAAGGCAGCAGGAATGTCCTAGCACCAATCACACCAGGCCCATACCAAGGACTTCTAGGGGCAAGTGGAGCAACCCCAGAACCAACGCCACCATATCCTCCTGTAGGGTACCAGCCACCATAAATGCTTGTTCCATAAAGAGAACCTCCCCCACTACTAAACCCAGGAAAAGGTGCATAACCAGGAAGAAACCAGTTTGTAGGATTATAAGGAGTGGAACTGCCAGGAGACCCTCTTCCACCCTCAATTCTCATCTTAAAACCATTGTCACTACCATTATTTGCCTCTTTTGGCACAGCTCTCTTGACCTCCACATGCCTACCATTCAGCTCATGAAACTTATTCTGCATAACAGCCTCCAGAGATTCCTCTGAATCAAAGGTGACAAAGCCAAACCCCCTAGGCCGCTGGGTTGTGCTGTCATGCATCACCACTACATCTGTTACCCTACCAAACCTCTCAAAGTAATTCTTAAACTCTTCCTCAGTTAGACTAGCTGACAAACCCCCTACAAAAATCTTTTTGGTCCGAAACTGATTATCCCCATTGTCAGAACTACTACTCTTACTCAATCCCCTATTCTGCTGTTGGTTTTGGGGGTGGTGGTATTGTTGTTGTTGTTGTTGTTGTTGATGGTGATGATGTTGTTCACTTCTGGGTATAGCTTTTTTCACTTCTACCTATAAAATAAAGGAGATTTACTAGTAAATTAAACAACCCAGAAAATAGATACGCATTAAAGTTGTTTGTCTTCTGCGAAAATGTACTGCAAGAAAGACCTCAAATACCAAACCATTAAGGAATCAATCAAAAAATAAAATTAATGAATTGGGGTCTGAAAAATTAGCAAATTAAAAATAAATAAACCTTTGAGATATACAAAACCCCGCGGTTTTCCTGTAAAACACAAAACTCCCCAGAAGTTTAGAATGTAACACTCAACCCAATGTGGAATTATTTTATGCGTAACCCCTCCATAAAAACAAACCATGAGTTGTTTGCGTGATGACAATTGAGAATTGACAAGTGTCGGTACATATCTATTCCACACAAAACATAAACATGGGTAGAGTTACACTCAAAACCTCCACGAGGTAAAGTGTTACACAATTAACGGTTTACACATGAAGCAGCATCATAAGGATTAAGTGTTATACTCAAAACCTCAAAGGCGTCCCACATTTTAAGGACAACACCACCAAGATTTTGTATAAATTTCCCTTCTTCTTTTTTTAAACATATATGCAACAAAATACATAGACATAATTGTAGTAACAACTAACAGATGTGTACACAAAATACTTAATTTAAAGAAGTTGACCCAATTATCCAAATTCATTCAAAATTTTCCCAATTTTTCTCAGCAACCAAACAGAGTAAAAAGAAACTCAAACAGTCCAAATCCCACTTAAAAAATAAAATAAAATAAAATAAAGCAAAAATCAATACTGACCACTTTGCCGAATATAGTATGGGAATCACGAAGAGCTTTGTCAGCAGCAGAGGGCTCAGAGAACCAAACAAACCCAAAACCCCTAGAATTCTTGGTGACACGGTCTTTGGCAATCGACGAGCCCAATACGGTGCCGTATTTCTCGAAATGAACCTTCAGAGATTCCTCGGTTATGGCGCGAGAAATTCCACCAACGAAAAGCTTTGCTTCGTCGGACTCCATTGCTGTTTTGATTTTAGCTCGAAATTCAATTTTTTCTCCCAAAAACCCTAACCCTAGCTGTAAAGAAACACAATTCCCAAAACCCTAGAATTAAAAATCCCAAACATAGCTTCAGTAAACTGGTAAAATGCAAAGTCAACTGTATTATAAAGTAGCTTTTATGGGCTGGGCTTATTCATTTGGTAATTTTGTGTGGGTCAAGGCCCAAACATTTTTTTTAATGGGTTTATCTGAGCTTTAAAATTTAAGCCTACCTAATAGGATTATATGAGTATTGCCGGTGCCCTATAAAATAGAACAACTTGTGCCACAACTCGCTCACATTTAAAGTTACATGGACCCTCTATCACACATTCACTACTCACAACTCGCCACATAGGCGAGTTGTGGTATAAGTTATGTCATTTTATAGGAGCACTAGCATTACTCTTTTTTGTTTAATTTCTAGTTTTTGTCGAAGGAAGGCCCATTGGGCCTTTATGCACAAATAGGGGGATAATAAATCCATTCAAGTAGATATATACCTTTGACACCAGGAATTATATATATAATAATAAATTATGGGCACTTAGTGTAAAATTGAATATGGAAAAGATTTGAAATAGATATGGTGTTTATTATTTGTTGTTTATATATATATTTTTAATTTATTTGTCTTAAAATAGGGCAAAATGTAAAAAGACCATCCTTAGGGTTTGGCTCATACCTCCTGTGCTATCAATTTTGTCCAAATTCACAATTCCATTTTAATTATGTTGACCATGATTGATAGAAAATGGTTGTGTCACACGTTATTTCTAAAATGATTTTATTTATTTTTAAGTAAAGTGGTCATATGCACACCATATGATAATTTTTCGGTAGTTATAGTTAATAGAATTAAGATGTATAGGTCAATTTGGACAATTATTAAACCTCAAACCTCAATAATATAAAATTAATAGCACATGGGGCTAATTTACAATTGACACAAACCTTTTTTACCTAAAAGATAAGGTAAACAAAATTGCAGTTGTAATTATAAAAAAAAAAAGAAAAAAAGTAAAGTTTAAAATAATTGTATTTCAGACAAATAAACTAAAGCTAAACATAAACCATGCCAAACTAGCTACATTGAGAATTAAAGGCTTATAAACTAGTCCTTTATCTAGACTAGAGCTTTTCTTCCATTGCACTAGGCTATTTCTATTTTCTTTTTAGGGCGTCCTTGGATTAGAAGTGGGCTTGTTCAAGGCCCATCTAGAGCTCATTTCAACTTATGGCATCAAGATTAGATTCTTACCTTTGATTTTTTTTTTTTTTTTTTTTTTTAAAGGAGAGATTATAGAACCAATCACTTCAAAACTAGTGTTTGATTAGCAACAAAAGTATTTTGAAAATATATGTACAACAATATATGGCTTAAGTTTTTTTTTTTTTTTTTTTTTTTTTTTTTTTTTTTTTTTTAAATAAAGCTTAAATAAACTCAAAATTATCTGCCTACAAATGTCATGACACTGAACCCTCATCAAAGAAATAATGATTCCCGTCTCAACTATTTTTATGGAGATGATTCATTGCAATCTGCATTCTTTGCTATTTTGATGAATAGGAAAACTACTATAGTCATTCATATATGTTCTTGGTTTACAACAAAGATCTAATTATTTTTGTTTATATTTACTATTTTCTTGCTGGTTCATATCTCCTCTTCTAATTTACACAAATAAGCTAAAATTATAGAAACTAACCGTGAGCTAGGATGTACGGACACTTCATTTAGGATGCAGTATCCGTGTTGTACCCGTATCATACCAGTGTCATACCTGACATTTTATGTTATAATTTTTCAAGATTTGCTTGTATCGTTGTGTTGTAGCCAGACCTATATTCGTACCCGGGTCCGTGTCCGTGTCCGTGCATCCTAGACCGTGAGTATATATATGTGGGGTTATATTCCAACGACTCTAGCACCTCTTGTGATGTCCAGGTACTAAGGTTTAAACTTTAAACTAATGTTTTGAATTCCATTTTGTTCAAGCCAAACTTATGATATATAAACCACTACATTAAACCTCCTATTTTGTCTCAGTCAAAATTCCGGCTATACCAATTTATATCGGTCATTTAAATGGAATTCCAACATTTTGGGTGAAACATGCTTTTGTTATTATCATATTGTCTAACAATCCATTTTTATGAGATCATATTGTATGAACCCCAACCCCTCTCCATCTCCTATTTACCAAAAAATTATATACCATTTCACGCATGATGTTTTATGTATACTTGCAAGACAAGAATATGTCAAGTTTGACATTGGAACTCTCCCAAAACCTTGAATTATTCACTAGCTCAAATGAAATCATCATCAATTACGTAGCAATACATCGAGTTTTGTAATCATCCTTTTCTTAAACAACTACACATCAAATACCTTGAGAATACCTACCTACATAAACAAACAAACATTAATTTTTCTAAACTTCTCCGCATGTAATACTCAGATCAGGCTAGGATGAAAAAAACCGGACACAAAGCTTTAAGCTAATTGTGCAGAGGGATTCAATCCCAAGATTTCCTCACATGCTGGGTTGCAGCTCAATGCTTAAAAAAGGAAATGGCTGATTAGTATAATAAGATTGGTCTTATGCGTGCGAATATTCGATAATCGCGCTCTAATTTTTTATTTCAAGGATATGTGAACATAAGAATCCCCGTTAATCATTTAACTAATCAATCTTTTTCCTTTTCTAAATCTTTGCATGTGAGATGTAACATAAATAAGTTTTGAACAAGTCATCTTGTTGGATGAGATTTTTAAATATATTAGCAAAGGTGTTGAATAATATTATATATAACTATTCACGTAGAATCATTATGTGGTCATAATCTAACTATTAGGTAATTGGTGGGTTCCAGTTAACTCGATTGGTAAAGTTTCTGATAATTGTATAAGAGATCTAGGGTTTAATTCCTACCTACACCAAAAATTGATTAGTGTATTGATCTGATGATAAAGAACTATCATTAGCAGCGAATGCTATAGTTTGAAACTCTCTAAAAAAAATTATTAGGGAATTGAATTAAAAGCTATTTAGCCTCTCTTAATATAAATGATTCACCTTGTTAAGTGGCAATACTACCACCACCAATATTAACATATGGCCCAAGAAAATTTTGACTATTCAATGGCTTAAGGTGGTCCAAATCAATACAATTATAGGCATAGTGATTAAATTAAAGAAGATGATGATGTGAGAAGCATCTTTATGTGTTTTATTTAGTAGTAAAAAACCCAAACCCTCATGGGGTTTATAAATCTCATTCGCATTTTCTTACCTTTGTCATCTTCTCGTTGCCAAAACATAAATCATTATATAATACTCTCAAAGCTCTTTCGTCACAAAAAAGCATTTCTTTTTTTTGTGGGGTTCTGGGCTGGTCACAATGGCAAACGCAATGCTAATGGATGCCATGAGTGGGCCCAAACTCCAACTAATTAAATAATTCCCATTTCCCAATAAAGATTAGTCTATAATAACAAAGTATACATTGGTTTGTTGGAGTTTGATCCAAGGGTTACCTGCATCCTCTGACCTAGTTAGGCTGAGTTACTACTTGGTCTTGAGAAAGTTCTTATTAGCACTGTCATTAACACCCTTTTGTGGCATGCCACGTTGGATCCATGGGAGACCCTTATGGATGAAACTTATATAATACCAATTTGTTAGAATAATATTGAACATTAGTAACACAACACCACTTTTATATATTTATATATATATATATGTCCGTCATTAACATCAAATTTATCATACACCAATAATAACAAGTTTTGCCTGTTAACAATTGTGAAAAAAAAGGTCTCAATTTCGTTACTCAACCATGTCTAAAACAATTACATAAAATCCTTATATAAGGTTTATATTAAAATACAAAGACGAGAGATAAAAAGAAAATAATTTCTAATGCAAACATAAACGGAGATGTATTTCACTTATATCTCAATCAATTCCAATAAAGTTAGACCACGCCAACAACAAATCTTCACTAATGAAGATACGATACACCAACAATGTTGCTGGGATGCATCTCATCTAATTATGCATATTCTATCACCTAGCATGGTAATGGAGGATGTTGATGCATGTCAAAAGACTCAAGATTCATTTGAAAAATGGGTTCCAGTTAGCTCAACTGGTAAAGTCTTTGATGGTTGTATAAGAGATCTAAGGTTCAATCCCTGCCTACACCAAAAAACTGATTAGTATCTTGGTCTGATAATAAAGAACTATCATTAGAAGCGGACGCCATAGGTTAAAACTCTCTCAAAAAAAAAAAAAAAGATTCATTTGAACCAACAAAAAAAAACTTTATTTTTCTAGTTAATGCTAGTAGGTCAAGCTTATTAACCGTTAAAAGTTGGAGAGATATAATATAGTTTTTTTTTTTTTTTTTTTAACTTTTAACTTTTATGTACAACTTTTTAAAACTTTATTTTTTTTTCCCTTTTTTTCTTATTTTTTCAAAATTTTCTAAGGGTATACGTATACTTTAACACACATTCAGCAAAAAGTTAAATAAGTTATTCCCAAATTGACATATAGAGTTTATGTACAACTTTTTAAAACTTTATTATTATTTTTTCCCTTCTTTTCTTATTTTTTCAAAATTTTCTAAGGGTATAAGTATATTTTAACACACATTCAGCAAAAAGTTAGATAAGTTGTTCCCAAATGGACATATAGAGTGTAATTTCACCCCACCCACCCACCCACATGCATGCTTAATATATGTGGGGGGAAATTAATTACCCCTACAAATGGTAAGGATCAAAGCACTTTTTATGCTCAAAGAAACAAGCTACCTTTGTTGGTAAAGCTATAATGTGGTGTGGTTGAGATTTAGACAAAAAAAAAACCATCACAAGAATTAAAAAGAACAAGGTCCATGCTTGTATGTTTCATTTATGATCATTATTATGACTTAAGAGTAACTCAATGTGAGCTACACACTACTTCTACTAGTACTATAACCAATTCTTGATTATAACCACTCAATAATTATGGAACCACATGAAACATTACTACCCTCATATTGCACAGATTAATATGGAGGTTCTAACTTCCAACCGTAATTTTCTAATCTATATATATATATATATATAACCGAAGCCTCTGAAACTCTCACAATTTTTCACGTCAGCACAATATTTAAAAAATAAATCATATCATTTTTTTAAAAATAAAATTATTTTTGTTTAATCCAAACTTAACAAAGAGTGAAACTCTATCTTTCTAACAAGTCTAATTTAAACTCAAACTCATCATTATCATATATATATATATAACGAATTCATCATGATCAGAAAGCACCGATACATCTGCTACTCAAACTCCAACAGAATTGCGATAGTATGAGCAAGCCAGAAGTTTTCCGTCATTAATGCATTGGTCACCAAGTGTTGACCATCCCAAGCATGTATGTATGTGATGTTTAGGTACCATCTTCATACAATTTCATTAAACTACATGAAAATGACATTCCAAATCTTCAAACTATCTTCCAACCAGAAAATAGGGTCCTTCCATCGGGATGAAAGGTGATTGCTTCTTTGATTAATGAATTTTATGTCGAATTTGTTTATATTGTTATTATTAATGAATTTCAATTCAACATATGTGGATATTTGTTTATATTGTTATTAATAAATTTTATCTTTTATGTCGAATTTTTTATTTGCTTTCATATGTGCCTGAGTTTTTCTTTCTATCTTATTCTTTTGTTATGTTTAGAATTGATTTTCTTTTGAGTATTTGGGTTAATTTCCATATTTATATTGACATTGTTTTCGTGGGTTTGGTTTTTGGGTTGAAATTTCTACTAATTATTTTATATTGTATATGGCATATGAAGCATCTCTATTTTTTTGGAGAAAAATCAAAGTTACAACCTATGTCTTCCAGCCTAGGGATAATTTTTTATTTGGTATGTTATATATAAATTTGTTGAATTTGAAGGGTTTTATTTGGTTTTGAAGTAGAATTTGGGGATTCTATAAATTTGGAAGTATTAAGTCTTGGGGTTTTTGGTATTTGCGTCTCAGTAAGTTGATCTTAATTCTTTACCTTAAATGTTTTTTATTTGGGTTCATGTGATTTTTTGTTTTCTTAATTAAAGCTATGATTTTTGGTTGATTGATTATTTGTTTGGATTCAACATAAAAGATAATGGAATTAGATGTTATAATTTTAATATTGTTTCATATTTTGAATTGTTTATATTATTATTACTACGACTAAGTAGGATTGAGAAAAGCATTGAAGTTAAATATTTCTTCATTTTTTAAAAAATACTAACTAGCAAAATGTCTATAATATGCATATTATTAACCCAATTTTCTATTTCTAAATTTCTTAGATTTTATTATAAATATTTTTTTCGTGCATAAACAACATTTTACCATTGCCACGTCAAAGTTGTGAAAAAAAATTGTAAAATAATATGGTCCTAAAACTACTCTTATGACTATGATGAGATAAATTTAAATTCTTTACTCATTGTTGGATTTTTTTTTTTTCATAGTCAATAGCTTTCCTGTGCATCGCACGGGTTAGCGATTAGTTAAGTACAAAGGCCATGTACATGCACATAGAGAAAGAGAAAACAAATGTCAATGAGATATATTGGGATGACCTTGAAAAATGAAGAAATACAATGCTGAAAACTAAGGATAATATTAATCAATGTTCTAAAAACATTATTTTATGAACTATTTTAAAATATTTTTTATGAAAAAAAAAATCAATTAATTATTTTAATGATTTTTTATATTTTCCAAAAAATGTAGTATCAAAATTTTATTAAAATAATTTATTAATAATTGTTCTAAAAATATCCTTTAACGAAAACTAAAACCACCTCGAAGAGCTTAGGTATCTCGAGGAGACACCAAAACTGATGCTCCTAGAGACGAAGACAAGAGATGGACAGGCATGGTGGATCTTTGAACATTTTAATCCTTTCTTTATTTTGACCAAGAACAAAAGGTGATAAGACATACCTTTGGGATTACACATTCTTTGGACTTGCAAACCCTAGGAAAAATATAGTCTAATATATGTGTTATTTTATTTTATTTTTTATGCTCTTGCATCGATACCCGTAGTTTATTTATTATTTGCATAATCATTTATAGTTGTCACTTGCCACCCAAATAAATTAACCTATCCTAGTACGATACATTTGTGATTATTTTTATGGCTGAGATTACATTTGTGATTTTGTGACCCACTACTCTGGGCCATGGGGGCAGAAGTGCACAACCATACCAAACTAAACTAAATAACCTTTTTTTTTTTTTGGGTAGCTAGGATTAATACTAATTTTCTCAGAAAAAATAAAAATAAAATCTTAACAAGACCACTTTTTCATAGAAAATTGGCATTTGCTCATAATTTATAAATTATGCAGTAAGATGTCTCTGTTTTGAAACTATTTAACAAAATGTCATTGTTTTTTGAACTCGATTTTAACAAAATCGAGTTACAAATGAGCATTTGCTCATAATTTACAAACTATGCAGTAAAGTGTTCATGTTTTGAAACGATTTAACAAAATGTCGCTGTTTTTTGAATAAAATCGAGTTATAGGTGGAACTCAACATTCGAGTTCTACGCATATTTTGCCACTTAAATTTTTTTGAAAATTTAAGTGGAATTCAACTTTGCTAATGTTGAGTTCCACTTAAAAATATACATAGAACTTGATTTTGAAGATATCAAGTTTTACACAAAACTCGATTTAAAATTGAATTTAAAAAACAGAGACATTTTGCTAAATAGTTTCAAAACAATGGCATTTTGCTGCATAATTTGTAAATTAGAGGCAAATGCCCATTTCTCCCCTACTTTTTCACAATACATAATCCATATATATTTGTGAGAAAATGGTCTCATAAAATTGTTTCATAAGATACCTCGTTTACTTTTGAGCCATAATCTTGCTCATTCTTAGGCCGTGACCTGAGGCATATTAAAAAGATGTTTAATTCTGATAAAAAAAATGTATAACTTTCTAAAACATTGCTTTTTTTTTCAATGTATTATATTTTTTACATAGTAAACAAAATAAATTAGATAAATTAATAATAAAAAATTAATTCATCCAAACACATGCTAATATATACAATTAAATTCATACCAATGTCTACATGAACTCCTTGATTCATATTGCATTCCATTTCATACTATGAGGGATTTAATCATGTCCTCATCTAAACAAAAATGGCAGGGGACCAAAGGATCTTCTGTGGTCATCACCAACCAAACCAAATGTACTGGAAATTAAAAAAAAAAAATTTCAAAGCTCAAAAATAAAAAAATAAAAAAGGAAAAAGCCAAGTTAGTCACGTGAGCATCATGACCTCAACTGGGAAATCAAATACTTTCTTTCTTCCCCACCCCTCTAATTATTATGTTCCATATTGGCTAGGCATTCTAGAATAGAATAGAATAATAGTTTTTCCTCTTTTAATTCCTAAGTTCATTTTCCAAGTTGTTCTATTATAAAGAAAATTTTAGTCAAAAATTATATATATTTTTTTTTTGAGCAAAAATTTTTATATATGTACACGGTTTTCCTTTGCTTAATGCACCCATGTGTGTAGGGGGTGTAGGGTAAAGACTAAAGTTCCACGTCTCGTCTCTATATATATGACTATACTATCGTATTCTCTGTAGGGTACTATGGTTTATCTTAGCTGTATATAGGTCGTGCTGCAGCTGGCACTTTCTTGCATCACTTTTTGTTTTAACCCTAAACTAAACTATATTTCATAGGCTTTATCTTAGCTGTGGTATAAAATATTTTCATTATATATATAATATTTATTTATTTATTTTGAAATTCATTTTTTACTGTAAACTATATCTTATTTTAAACTTTGGTACTTAAACTATCGAAATATGTGATTGACCTTCTAAGAGTATTTCCAGCAGTTTCTCTATATTTTTGTACTGTTTAGACAATGAACAGTGACATTTACATTTTACCTACCCACCTACTTTTTCAAATATATCTTCCAACAGATTCTCTATCATTTCTCTGTCTCATTTAAATATTATTTTTTCATTCATTATTTATTCAATTTTTAACACATGTATCCCTATACCCCATCCTCACTCCTTTCTTTGTTAATTTTTTATTATGTTTTATTTTTTTGCTAATGAACAGTAGCACATCAGGTTTGGAAAATGACTGTTCATTAGCAAGAAACTTTTTGAGCTTTAAAGAAGCTGTTGGCGCTCCTTTTTCCTCTTTTTTTTTTTTTTTTTTTTTTCTGGTTTCATTCTCTATATTTTGGTTTTACCTACTCTATTGGAGATGCTCTAAAGAATGGTGGAATTAGAATTTTATGAATGCGAGGGCCAAAATAATAATAAATATAAAATTAATCCAATCTAATACTGTCATACAAAAAAAATAAAAAGTTTGGGGGGCTAACCATACTTTTTTTGAAAATTTTAAGTAAATTTAGCGGTAAAAATCTAATATTTGAGAAGTTTGGAGGGACAATCATACATTTTTAAAAAAATTTAAGAAATTTTAGGGGTAATTTTCTAATATTGAAAAACGATTTGGGGGGCCATGGCCCTCCCTTCTATCTAAGTGGTTTTGCCCTGCCTCCAAAGATATAACTTTCTTTCAATGTCCCATAGTCATCTATTTTGGTGTTAAGTGTGACGAAATTAGTATTTGAAAGACCAATTTATTCTTCTCTCCAAAACAAATCATTAGGGGGGCAAATTGGTATTTTAATGCTAAATTCGGTTAGACTTAACAACAAGCAAGTAATAGAAGATTAAGTGTTACAAAGTTTTCGATTTGGGAGGATTGATCATGCACTTTGTTAGTTCATGAGACAAAATATAAAATGGAGTATACTTTAAGTGTGTGTTTTGTTACAATGACTAAGGATTACTTGCAAAAATAATAATAAATGCGTAATAAAGTTATAGGAGTCACAACTTTATCACATTAACAAATTATGAAATATATAGTAAATAATATTGTGTCGCTAACATTATTCTTTTTTAATTATGTTAGAGATATGTTAGACATATTAGCCCAATGTAATAGGCCCAAGTCCAGTCATACTTGTACTAGTAGTCTAGGGTTTAGTCGCCTATATATACTCATGTTAGGATTCATTATAACACAGGTTATTGTACTACACTCTTATACAATAAAGATATATAGCCCTTAAGGGATTCCTCCGTAAATGTAGGCCGACAAAGCTGAACCACGTAATCCTCATGTTCTCAGTGTCCTATTCTATGCTTCCCTTTCCGCATCCACTTTAGCATATACAACATGGTATAATACATCGCGTTGCTAATAATACCTTTAACAAATCACTTCTTATTGTCCTCTTAAAAAAAATTGAGCATTAACTGTAAATTCAACAATGAATTATCATCCCTGATTAACCACTAGTTATGATTACTTTATTAATTTGATTGCATAAGTGATTAGATTTTCTTTCCCTAGGATGCATAAGTAGCTAGTTTTTTTTTTTTTTTTTTTTTTTTTTTTTTTTTTTTTTTTTTGTGAAAGGATTTCAACCTATGGCATCCGCTCATGACGATAGCTCTTTATTATCAAACCAAGACACTAATCAGTTTTTAGTGTAGGCAGAGATTGAACCCAAGATTTCTTATTTAACTATTAGAGACTTAATCAGTTAAGCAAACTGGAACTCACTTAGCTCAACCATTGGAGACTTGATTGAATAATAAAGTGGTGGAGTTTTATATTAAGGATCTGTTTGGGATCCGCTTATTTTGTTGAAACTGAAAACTTTTTGCTGAAAGTACTGTAGATAAAGGTACTAAAAACTTTTTGCTGAAAGTACTGTAAATAAATGTAAAAGTTAGCAGAAATAGTACAGTTGAACCCATGAATAATACAAAAAAGTGCAATGGGGCTCCTGAATAGTAGAATAAGCTAGTTTTTTAAGCTGGAGCCAAATGCACTCTAAATGTTGCAAAAGGAGTTACCAATTCATTTAATGACGATATTATTAAGATGATGGACTAACCTTTGTTTTAACATTAAACTTTTTCCTTTTAGATGAATCCTTGATATTTATATGGAAATTAAATAAAGTTTAAGTTATCATGGAATAAAATGTCATAGATTAAAAACTGTTATATCCAAAAAAATCAAGTCAACTAAGAATCGTATAGTACAACTAGCATATCTTAATATTTCTAATAAAGATGTTTAAGGTTCAAATCTCATTTCCTCTATTATTGTAATTATAATTTCTTTTTCCTTTTCAATTAAGAAAATGGGAGAATAAGGATGTACATGTTTGGGTAGGTTATTTAATTAAAAGCGTTTTTTTTCACCTTTAAATAAATGATGAATAACCTTCTTCTTTTTTAAGAAGAAAATTAAGAATAACCTAGATCTGGCAAAGAGGCATCTCCAAACTGCTTAGTAAATATTCCAAAAATTTTGTAGAAAAATTAATGGAAGAGGTAGAAATCTTCCAAAATATTGAGGACAAAACAACGTGATTTAAGATTATCTAAAGTTCTTAAATAACTTTACAATAGAGTTCTTAAAATCTTAACTAATCACAGTATACTTAATGGTTCAAACTTTTTTGTGATATCTTAAATGAATAATAAAATTGTACACCCCAATTTTTGTTTTAAAAACTAATAATGCTATGAGACTAAGCGTTCGTTTGAAACAGCTTATTTAATTGAAATTGAAATTTTTTTGTTGAAAATAAAAAAAAAATGTTAAAAAATAAGTTGAATAATATAGTAGGACACATGAATAGTATCAAAAAGTATAATAAAACCTATAAATAGTAACAAAAAATAAGTTAAAAGTTAAAATAAGTTGAAAAATTCAGTTCATTTCAAACACACACTAAATTAAGTATATTGTTTATTTTTTTTTTATAAATGATTAGGATTTAAAAATTTTTTATGGTTGAAATATTTTATATTTTATAAGAACATTAAAGAGTCTCGAAAGAGTAAAGCAAGAAACAAAACACTTAAACGAGGTAGGCCGTAGGCCAAAGTGTAGGACTGTCTTTTGGTCGCCTTGAGGTTGAAGGATTACCTAAATTGTCTTGTTATAGTACAACACGCTTTGCATCTGCCCAATTATTGGGTTTTTTTTTTTTTTTTTTTTTTTTTTTTTTTTTTAACGAACACCCAATTTATACCATTTTTATTTAAAAAAAGAATATAAAAAATTTGTTATTCAACGACAATATAAAAAATGATAATAACTACATGTAAAACTTCCCCCCAAGATGAATTAGATAAATTACTTGTATATGATGTTAATGGATTGTACTGTTATAGGCGAATAGCCACTACTTTGACCTTTGCGGTCAGTCTGTAATCCCCCTTTTGTTGTTAATATATCATGCCTTTTAACCAAAATAATAATAATCATAATTACATGTAAAACCTTTTCTTTTTCTAAATAGACATGTAGCAATCGCATTAGTTATTCCAAAAAATTCCGTCTATTTTTTTTTTTTAAAGTCTAATTTTTTTTATTTTACACCATGACTTTTACAAAACACCCACATTAGTCCATTTATTACACACTATATTTTATATAAATAATATTTTTATATTCTTTATTTTAATATTATTTTATCCTATTCTACTCTGCCATTTCTTTTTTCTTATTCTTCCTCTTCTTTCTTTTTCCTTATATCTCTGCCGTTTCTTCTTCCTCTTCTTTATTCTTATTTCTCTCACGGTCAGATCAACACTCCATCACAAGCACCACAACCATCAAAACCCACAAGCACCATCGATCTCCATCGACCCACTAACACCTATCTACATCGCTAGCACCGATCCATATGCGGTGATGGCGATAGCGACTGTGATGAAATTGCCTCTCCAATCCACAATCAGAGCACCACAAGCACCATTTCAGTCAATCCACAACCACAAGTTCACAAAAATGCTCTCTTTGTCTCTGTTGGTGTGTTTGTGTGTGGGTGTGTTTGATTTTTGATTGATTTTGTGGTGTGTCCGTGTTATGGTGGTGGTAGTTGGTGGTGCTAGATTGCGGTGGTGGTGTTTGGCGGTGTTGAGTTGCTGTGATGTGGGTGGTGGTGCTAGGTTTGTGTGGTTGGCTGTGGGGGTTATCAGTTGCAGAGAGAGAGAGAGAGAGAGAGAGAGAATGTGAGGGGAGAGAAAAAATATTAAAATATTTGCACACTTTTGCAAGGACTGATGTGAGTATTTTTTTTTTTGTTAAAATGTGCAAAATTAAGCACTTTTTGTATTTTGCAAACTTTTGCAACCACTAATGTAGTTGCTCTAACATTTTTTTTGTTTCTAAGGACATGCAAAAACAAATTTGACAATATTAAAAACTAGTACACTAGTCCTTTAAATTAATTCAATTCTGGAATATCTGAGTACCAAAAAAGAATAATAATAATAGAGAAATCTATCTTATGATGTTGTTAAGGATTATTTATTGTGGAATTCACTAAATAAAAAATTAGTATAAATTAAAAAAATAACTGAAGTTATAATTGAAGTGACAAGCAAAACTCGAAAGTAAAACTAAAAGCATTAATTTTATTAATTCTACTCTTTATAAAATTAGACAAAATTCTGACATAAAATACAATAATATAATATAAAATAGTTTATTGAACGCCTTACTGTGCTCGTTTACACTACTGACTACCCACAATAAAATTAACTAATATCTAAAGCTTTGGTCAGTGATGGCGTCTAGGCACGACACAATAGTACATTTTCCTGAGGCAATCAAATCAAATGGTGGAAAACAGCATGCATGTTAAAAGATACCCTTCGCTGCCTATAACAACTTAACAAGTTTGACTTAAAAAACATCCTTTCAATCACAGTTCACTTTAAGCATCCACTGTTGAGTGTTGATGAGTTAAGTTTAACACGAACCTCAGAGTTACAGTAACCAACACTTTATACTATATGGTTTGATTTTTCTCCTAATTTTTTTATAGAGCTAGGGATGTTATGGGCTTATGGCCCCTACCCCCTTACTTATGTCTGTGTGGGGTTGGGAGGTGACACGGTTTCGACATGTGTTTTTATCAAATTCATTTTTACTTTTATAATGTACGGAATTATTAGACAAGAGACTTACCTTATGAATATATGTCCCTACATATAATATTTTTTCCTCTCTTTTTTGGATTATTTGCTTGGCAATTACCAATATCATGAACCTTTTCGTACACTTTTACTTTTTTTTTACTAAAGTTTTGTTTGGTACACAGTACAGCTTGAAAATGAAATAAAGTCAACTTGTTCTTTTATATACAAGTTTTTAAAAGCCCACATTTAATCATTTATATATATATATATATATATATAACTTAATAAAATCCCAACTGATTTGCATTTCATTAAAATCACTTATATCAAACAGGGAAACTAAATAATATGTATATTTGACTATATATATATATTCACTCCATGTTCATCAAACACTCTAAAATTCTTATAAACTGATAGTGTGATTGATTGAATATGAAACACTCTAAACTAATGAGCCCATCACCCAAATAAGCTTAGGGATATTTAACTAAGTAGTTGAACTTGTTGGCATTTGAACAACAAAATTTTAAAACCAAAAGTAAAATCTACTCCATAATAAAGAGAACCCTGAACAAAGAGAGAAGCTTTGTAAGTATAGGAAGGTCCACAAACACAAGGTTGATATGAAATATGAGCAACTCAGCTCAGTCATTATTATATTGAGTAGGGTTGGTGGGACATTAAAATTTGGCAAAGGCCGAGCCTGTCGGTGAATAGGAAGCGAATTAACTAAATCTACAACCCGCTCTCGTTAAGCCCAACACCCAATCGTTGTGTTGAAGAGAAACCCCACCACTCCTCTCTCTCTCACATTTCAGTATTATTGTCATTGTTCATTGTTTTAGAGCTTTATTATAGGCACATACAGTAGAGAAAGAAAAATAATAGTAAATATAATGTTGGAACCACAATTTGACTCCTTATAACTACTTTAAAAACAAACCCGTGTGGTGTGGTGTTGAAAGTCATAAAAAAAATTTAAATATGTTTTTCTCGTCACTAATTAGTTTTGAGGTGAAATAGCACAGTTCACGGTCTAACAAATAATATCAGAACCAAAGTCATAGATTTGAGTCACAACTCACAGGTATCTTGCGAGAGACATATGATCATTAAGTAATTTTGGCGAGTTGTAATTGGTGAAAAGATATCCTACATGAACCCAAATTGTGGTTTCGAAGGTGACACTAGAATTTTTCATAATCATAAATATCTACGGGGACCAAATGTGGGGGACCCAGGTGGCACTTTCATTACCACGATACCCTCTGTTGACACGTCAATATCACTGTAGATAATATCCATTCTCTCTCTTCTTCTTCTCTAGGAAAAAATAAAAGATAGAAATGGTGTGTGTGTTTTGGAGTGAGGAATCCGAGATGATATGATGGGGATAGAGATAGGTTTGCTTGCTTTATTCAGACTAATAATGTGTAGTGGTAGCATTATTGTTTTTATTTATTTATTATTAGTAACTTTGTTTTTGTGTGGTTCGATTGCTCTCTCCATTGCCTCTTTTATTGCTGTCTTTGCAGGAATTGTCTTGTCTACATGGTAATTAAACTTTAACATCCCACGCGCCAAGTAAAAAAATTTTCCAATAGGAAAATTGGAGATGAATCTGAACGTTTTTATTGAAACTTTTTTTAAAATGTTAATCAGTTAAGTTATAAAGTTAGTAGCCTCTTATGTAAGATATTGGACTGATTAATTTGTTTAGATGTCTATTACATTGTATTTTTACCTTAATCCCAAAAAAGAAAGAAAGAAAATCTAATACATACTTCATCATATCATTCCTAAAGTTTTTTTCTTTTTTGTTTTTGTTTTTAAATAGTTTTCCGGCTAGCTTTCTCTTTTTCTTTTTTCTTTTCCTTTCCTTTCCTTTTTGGCCAAAGCAGAAAACTATTTGAAACAAAAATGAGAATAAACAATAATAAAATTGAGTGAGTAAGCCAAAATGACATTGACAACTCTCATTTGAAGGTAGAGTTGACAATTCGTATTCATATGTCGAGTTCATGTCATGTTGATTCATGAGTATTCAACTATATAGATCGATATAAATATAACATGTTTATTGATCGTATCAAGATCCCTCGACTTTAATACAACTTGTTTATTTAACAAGTGACATGACATGACTCGGTTTGCATAACATGTTTAATTAATAGGGCGTGTTAAGATTGACTTGAAATTGACACAAAATCGTTAAGGCTCAACTTTAACTTGTTAACATTGTGTCGCGTTCATAAGTTATGTCACTCCTATTAGAAAGGCCAAAAGCCATACATAAAACGACATTAGATGTAATCTCACTCTCATATACTTATCCCCTTTACATATAAAATAAATTTTCTTGCTCACAGAGAGTCATTCAATCACATACAAAAGACCATTTATAAATTTCGCAGGCCTAATCCAGTTCTAACCCGTGCGAATGATTCAACTGAAGAAGACGTCATGTATTCGGAACAATCTCAGCAGCTTCCTAATCCACAACTCAAAACATAAGTTTATAAATTTATTAACTTTTCACCCAAAGCATATAATATCTTCTTAAAAAATGTTTTATATAGTCCAATTATTTTGTAACTTAATATTATTATCATATAATATTTTCTTAAAAAATGTGTTATATAATCCAATTATTTTGTAACTTAATATTATTGTCATGGAAAGAGGATATTTTTTGAATTCAATTCATCATGGCTTAGTAGTAGTATCGAATGTGAGACTTGTAATCATTTTCATTTGAAACCTTTATTTTTGAGGAAGAAGCATAATATCTTCCTTCATTCTTTTAATGTAAGCCTCGTAATACTTATTTTTACTAAAATTTATTAATTTTTCAATGTGGAACTTTTATATTTCTTAATTATTTATGACATCGTCATGGTTGAACCCTCATCCAATTTCAAAAATATAAATGAACTCATTTTTCCGGTTATTATTTTCCCCTAAGATAGAATTATATTCTAGCATAATTTAAATGTATATGTATATGAAACTCATTCTTAGAAACTTCAACTTGGTCCTTGCCCCCCGCGCTCCACACCTTTCAAGCACTTATATTTTTCTGGTTATTTCTACTGTGTGGTTTTAAAACATATATTAATTGTTATACAAGTCATTACTACAAATTGCACCTTCACTTTGAATTGTTTGATACTCCCATCGTTCATCTAACCATGAATAATTGAATAGTCAAGATTTTAATAATTCCAACATAGAGTTGTTATAAGAATTTTTGAGGATTTTAATTCAACAAATGTTTACTAGGATGTTGGATCAGGTGCAATAGGTAAGTGGGAGAGGATATTTAATAAAGTCAAAAAATAACAAAATTAAAAGTTAAAAAAAAAATTGATCAAAGGTTGAGATTAAAAATGAATTTTTTAAATTTCAATCTTAACCATTTAAGAACTATTGCACTGTGCAATGGCCACAATTGGTAGGGTTATTGCGCTAGATCTTAATCCGTTTACTAGCACTATTTTGGCACTCATTTAAAATATTGATGACATGATAATTTTTGAATCATTTATTTAATTATTATTGATTAGGATTTTAAGTTATCATAATTAAAAACTCTAGCATACCCTAATTTGCAATTTATTTCCTCCATATAAATTAAATAAGTAAAGGAAATGATGGACCAAATTGTTTGCTTTTCATTCATGATTGATCAACAATTGAAAACATTCAATGAACTGCAATAAATGATGTTGAAATTTTGTATGAGATAGCTTATGTACTACAGTGGAGTGTATGATCTCAAGCTGATGTTGAAGTTACTCTATGCCAACATTTCTGCAGCTAGAATCACAATTGGGAGACATTATTAAGTGTGTATTCATTAATGTCTACATCCAACTACCAATGTACTCGTTAATATCAATTTATACATGGCACAAAGCGAATAAAAAAACGGGGGACTATTCTTTTACTCAAATTACACAAGCAGCAATAGTACATTGTACCTTTTTTTTTTTTTTTGGTAAAAGGAAATCATATTAACCAAAACTAAAAAAAAGCAGCCGCAAAGGTAGTAACAGTGCAAATTCGATTACAAAACAAACCATAAAATGAGTCTTGGCTGAATATTGCTAAATCCGAAATTTATTTGCATTAGAGTCACTGTTCAAAGTTATTTAGAAAATTGAGGAAAGAGAGTGAATTTCGGCAACGGTATTGCCGAAATTCAACAAAAGTACGAGAGAGAGAGAAAAAGTGGGAGAGAGAAAATTTTGAATTTCGGCAATGGCATCACCGAAATTCTTGTTGTCCAAACTTGCTAACCGAGAAACCAATTGTGGCAATGCCATTGCCAAAATAGGGAAAAAAAAATTTTGTGGCAATTGTGGCAATGCCATTGCCGAAAATGAGAGGAAAAAAAAAAAATAGTGGTTGCCGAAATCACATGTGAGGAATTAAAAAAAAAAAGTGCTATGTCTACAATATTTTTACAACATTTTCACAACAAATCACAGGTGATTAGTTATCATTAGTTCAAATTTGAATTTAACACTGAGATTACTTTTTTAATTCAACAATAACAACTTGCCACTTAAAATTTGTTGTAAAAATATTGTAATAATTGTGTGCACATATCATTTCTCAAAAAAAAAAAAACAGTGGAATGGAATTGTGGCAATGGCATTGCCGAAATAGGAGGAAAAAAAAATTGTTCATGTTGGTTTGTGGCAATGCCATTGCCGAAATAGGTGGGAGAAAAATTGTGGCAATTGTGGCAATGCCATTGCCGAAAATTTGGGAAACACAATAGACTATTAAAACTGGGCCTGGGTTTTGCGTGGGTGTGGTGTTTTCTTTGAAGCTGTTTGGATTCGACGTTTAATGCGTTGCGTTTTCACGCTTCGCGTTTTCCTTTTTTTTTCTTTTTTAAGTTGAGAGTGCGGCTACTGTTCATGCACTGTTCATGAATAGTAGCAACAAAGGTTGACTATTCCAAGGTGAACAGTGCATCCGTACACTGTTCACGGACCCATAAATTCTACTTTTCAGCAACTTTTTTCATTAACATTAAAAATGGGTCCTACGGTACTATTCACACATTTAAAAATTATTTTGCTACAGTATTTTCAGTTTCAGCAAAAATAAGATCAATCCAAACGGACCCTTTATTCACATTCAAAGGATTTGAGCAGGAATATTAAATGTTGAAGCCTTGAGGGCTACGGAAATTATCCTTCTTTATAATTTTGGTTTTTACCCCCTTAATATTTTAAATTTTACATTTTCCCATAACGGTATCTAGCATTTTGATTTTATCTCAACTCAAAACGATGTACTTTTTATTTTTAGAATTACCTAATTTTGACCCAATTTAAGCCACCCAAACTTTTTTTTCATTATCTATGTATCATCCTCTTTCTTTATTTTTTCTTCTTTCTCAATTTCTTCTGCTTTCTTCTTTCACGATTTCAATAAACTATACATTGTCTATAATTCCTCTTATTTTCGGCAATGGCATTGCCACAATTCCATTCCACATTTTTTTTTTTTTGAGAAATGATATGTGCACACAATTTTTACAATATTTTTACAACAAATTTTAAGTGGCAAGTTGTTATTGTTGGATTAAAAAGTAATCTCAGTGTTAAATTCAAATTTGAACTAATAATAACTAATCACTTGTGATTTGTTGTGAAAATGTTGTAAAAATATTGTAGACGTAGCAATTTTTTTTTTAATTCCTCACATGTGATTTCGGCAACCACTATTTTTTTTTTCCCTATTTCGGTAATGGCATTACCACAATTGGTTTCTCGGTTAGCAGGTTTGGGCAGCAGGAATTTCGGTGATGCCATTGCCGAAATTCAAAATTTTCTCTCTCCCACTTTTCTCTTTCTCTCTCATACTTTTGTTGAATTTCGGCAACACCGTTGCCAAAATTCACTCTCTTTCTTCAGTTCCCTAAATAACTTTGAACAGTGACTATAATGCAAATAAATTCCAGATTTTGCAATATTCAGCCAAAAGACTCCCATAAAATTCATGAAGCAAAAGATAAGACATCTTCATAGGTGGAGAGTCTAAAATACAAAAGACATGCCGGAGGTTACTGTTTTTCTAGCTAGATTATCAGCACAAGCATTGGCTTCCCTAAAGCAGTAAATTTTCAAAGAAGGGAGTTGATTCATGAGGTTTCCGCAATCATCAACAGTAGGGTATAACTAATTGTACTTGTACCTTAGCATTGTAAAAAACTATTAAAATAATAATAATAATGATATAGACCCTCAATCAACCACTCTATACTAATCCAAGTCATACATGCCTAACCTTGTAAGTTTTATACTTTTTTTTTTTGAAAAGTTGTAAGTTTTATATTAATATACATAATTTTAACTAAACTCATCCAAAAGCCTCATGCATTAAGCTCAATAAATTGTCAACAAAATTTAAAAATGAGCAGTGGGCTCAATACATTTGTTGAGTTCACTCAGTACATCATTTAAATCTCTCTCTCTCTCTCTCTTAATAGAATACTGGTGTCTGGTAGAGTATTGAGGCTCGATGTAATAGTAATTGTATGTGAATAGAGATTAGTTCAAGCAACAAAAGTTAATTTTTTAGACCGAATTTGATTAAAAGTGTAGTGAGCATGATGTAAATCCACCCACCCACGAGGAAAAATGTCGGCATAAGGGTCATAAATAGTTGGAAGCTATTAATTTGGCTGTCGAGCTCAGACTTTCCTCCTATCATATGTCATATAACTCATAACTCATTAACTATAATTTCTAGCTTTAAAACGTTTAACTGAAAACAGAATTATGAATCATCTACATCTTGGTCTAGCTACATAGAAATTGGTCCTTGCCCATGGAAACTGATGTGACTATTGTCTACCATAATAGACCAAACTGTAAAGTCATATACTTCGAATATTGAAAGCTCTAAAAAGAGCCTACAACAACAGCACCACAACTACTACAGCAACAATAATGTTAGGATGATTTCTTTGTTCTAGTTATTGCGTCAAAATTTGAATATAAGTGGTTTGAACAACCCAAGTAAATATTGTTTTCAATGGTGTTAAAGTTGTTGTGAAAAAATTTGTTGCAGGATATTAATATCTTATTTCCTTTGTTTTTTGTTGCCGGGGAAAGCAGAAACAAATTCTCGTACTAAAAATACTGCATAGCTTTAGTATAAGGAATTAATGTGAATCTTAGTTAGGCTTCACCAATAAATGGTTTGGAACAGCTGTGTGGTTGGGACCTCAAAATCCTTATTAGTCAAATGCAAGGACTTGGAAAAGGGCCCATGTTTTCCCCGAGATGTTTTCACTTTGGTATGAATTGAAATAAACCACAAAGGGAGAAAAAACTAGCAAATTTTATCTTTTGTGTTTGGTTTTGATTCTAGAATACGTACAAGGAACACTATTTAGGTTGGGGAGATCAAAGTGGCATCCCCATCTGAAGGTTACTAAACAGAGGAATCGGCGATTCATAGCTATTGTCCAAGTCCCACAAGAGCAACCGGGGCGTGAGGTTTTTTCCAAGCACTTTCCATTACGAGATTTGAATCTGGAATATCCACACTCCAAATCACTTAAGAACAAGCCCAATGATCACTAAACAACCACGCTTATATAGACATCATTTTTCTTATAAGGTTAAAATAGTGCGAAGTGTCAAATGTTTTGTCTTAGTATGGGTGTACCAGAAATATCTATTATAGATAAATCTGGACTTATTGGGCTTGGCAAGAAGGAAAAAAACACTTGCTTGGCACGACATGATGCAATTCTATGAAAATACCTTCTTCATGAGATGACGCAATTCTGATTTTATATATCTTTGCTAAAAAATTGGAAAATACAATATTTTATTTATTTATTCTTTTGCTAAGCACAACTGGAACATACTTACATGAAGAGATCACATTATTTTGAAATGACAGATTACTTCTACACATAAATAAAAAAGAAAAGGTTCAATATTTTGATATGTTTTTAATTCTACCATTTAAGTTTTCTTTTCTTTTCTTTAATTCAGCTCTTTAACTTTAATATGATTTTAAGTTAGTGTTTACATCTAATTCCGTCTATAATTGTTGTTAACTTTTTTTTAAAATGTTATCTTAGTGAACTTATCGGTGAGAATTGAATGTAAGTGGATGGAATGACTACATTGAGAATTAATAAAACTCATGACATCCACACTATAACAATTACTTTATTATCATACCAAAACTCCAATCAATTTTTGTTGTAGGCTTAATCTGAATTTTTTTTTTTTTTTTTGAGAATAAGCTTAATTTGAACTTAAGTTCCCTATTCGGCAATAAAATTATAATTAAGCTAATTAAAACATATTATAGACACACAATTTGAACAAGTGAATAATTATCTCTTGAATCCATACTCATTTGTTTACTTATTTATTGTTTATAGGTTAAATGAGAAGGAAGAGTGGATGAAAGCTTTTAAACTCATCTCAATCTACGTTTATTCATCTAAAATTTTTTATGGATCCAACATGTCAACTCAAAATATTATCATAGTAATTTTTTTTATTTGTACGGAAACTACTTGTTCGGTTCATATTTTTAAAAACAAAAATTTAAGACTATTTTCTGAAAATACTACAAAACAAAATGCATAAAATTTATGAGGAGATCTTAAAGAGTCTGCATCTATATTGGGCTATAAATAACAACTAGTGGTCATTAATCCCTCCCTTAAAAAAACATTGATGCAATTTCAAAGCATTAGAGTAATGATAATTAAGCAAAACCTAAGATTATAAGGTTTAATTGACACTTGCACGAGTTATTGGCACAATCATCCAAAGAATCTTAAATTAAAACTTTTCTTAGAAGTATGTTCACAGTTTAAAAAGGCAAGTTGTGGAAAGAGAATTTTGCTCTAGGCATGAAGAGAAAAGACCATCTGGAAGCTTACTTGGTCATGGAGGCCATGTGCTTTGGAATTTTATTAAAATCATCTATGCATCTTTCGCAACACTTGCAATATATAATACACAACGAATATGAAAATCCTTTTTTAAAAATGGGTTCAGATTATGGATCTTTCAACATTAGAATATTATAAATCATCACATTACAACAAACCCTTTGACCACCAATTGCCAAAAGTGATCTCAAAGACCAACAATAAGACTTCAAATTAAGAAAAAAAAGAAAAAGAAAAATGAGCAATCTAGATCCAAACCCACCATGCAAAATAACAAAAAAGCAATTGTTTAAGTGTTTAGTGGTTACTTAAGAACCAATAAGAGAATCTAAAAAAATTCATTTTTTTTTTCCTTCTTGGTTTATATATTGAGTCAATAATGTAACCTTTATACAAATGGAAAAATAGCAATGCATAGAGATAAGACCAAAGAGAATTGATGAAGGTTATTAATCATAGTCACCAAAAGTAGGAGGGTTATTAATTGTATTTCATTGACAAGTATTTTTCTTCACACAATTGCAAATGGTAGATACTTGATACCTTTATTTCTCTCTTTGGTTATACTTTTGTTCCTTACTGCAAAAATACTTGCTTGTGGGAGAGTGTACCTTTGGATACAAGTTATGCCCAATAAATGGACGGTGATATAGATATAGATCTAAGGGATAGGGAATCAAAATCCAATTCTTGGGATGGGGAAAACATTTTACATTACAAAAGAGAGAGAGAGAGAGAGAGAGAGAGAGAGAGAAAATAGGTGAGGGAGGTCGGTGAGAGAGTAGGGACAGTGAGAGATGAGGGTGGAATTTTTGAGTGGCGTCTGTGTCACGTGGAGAGTGCATCTTTGTTCATGCAGCCCACCACTGTTTTGGCCTTTTAACTTTAAGATGAGTGAGAAAATCCTATCAAAAAACCGCTAGCGGACTTTGCAAGGCAAAATAAACCTTCTCTCTTATTAACATCCCTATCCAAATACTATTATAAGTTCAAAAAAAAAAAAAAAATCACAAACAAAATCTAGAACTCGGAGAAAATAACATAGAGACCCTTGTTTTAGGTGTGTCATGGACTAATGCCATTTGCAAATCAACAATTTTCCACATCTAAATTTATAATTTATTGAAAGCACCAATAAAAAAATAATAGATTCATACAAAAAATAACGAGTAGAAAGTGTTTATTATTTGCAATTGATTGTTTCAACTCACATTATAAAGAAATGTTGATTGTATTTGATTTATTTTTTAAGAGGAAGAGTGTATTTGAAATTGAATGTATTTTTTTTATAAAAAATAATCGTTAATTTGTTGAAAATTATAGTAGTTATATTTATAAAATGTGAATTTATAATAAAAAAAGATACATAAACAAATTTTCTAAAAATTTAAAAGAAAAATCTTCTCCCAAACAAATAATTCCATTCAAGATATACACAACCAAAATAAAGTATAGTCAAGGATATTTTTTTTATTGGTGCAGTGGAACTTAATAGCATTAATTAAACATAAGTACATAATAATAGTCTAGGATAAGTCACACCTATTGCATTAGTCTCAAGTTTGCTTAGCATCTTGGAAAAACATAGTCTCTCCAACTTTTAGTTGAGATTGTTATGAAAAAAAAGGCTGTTTTTTTTTTTTTAATAAAAAAAATTGAAAGAGTTTATTTTCATTAGTTTATTGGATATAACTTTACTTATATATATATATTTATATTTATTTATATACACACAACTCTCCAAGACTACAAGTCTTTTTTTCCTCCTAAGGAAAGACGACAATATTAAGTAAAGGATACTTTATTTTGTATCACTATCATATTTCTATTACAATAATAATAATAATAATAATATACTAGTAATAAAAAAAGGGGATATTTTTGTTAGTATGCACGAGATATAAAGAGAGTATTTAGTACGATCATTGTTCGGTGCGTTTCTTTCTTTCTTTCCTCACTAGAGTCCCTATCTCTCTCTCTCTCTCCCCAATTATTTTATGTGTGTTCCAAACATCAACTACTAAACAAAACCAGTTCTGGTTTTTTGAGTTTCAGTTTAAGCTGAGCTTATCAGTTATCACCCCACTAGTCTTGAAATGCGCCTCCACACAACCTTTCAAGCTTCTGTCTTTTTTGCCAATGACCCAATGTTCCATTTCCTCAGCTTAGTTGTTTTCTAAAAGTCTTTGGGTGGTGGGCTTATCTATATGGATTTTGGGGTGGTGGGTTTGGATGGGTTGGTGGGTTCAGAAGCTACTGGTTTTTCTTTACTTGCTTCAGATCCTGAGACAAAGCAGAAGTGGTACGGATCTGGGCTGTTTAAGCAAGAGAGATCTGGCAACTCTGAAGATGACTGGAGGAGCTCAAAGCTGCTTAAAACTGATGACTTTGTTGCCTCCAAGACAATGCAACTTCAGCACAGAAACACTTTACTGAGATCTAATTACACTACTCTCTACTCTGATGGTCAGCAACAACAACAGCAAATGCTGAGCTTCTCTAGTCCCAAATCAGAATCTTTTTTAGCTGAAAAGAATTCTCACAATGCCACATTATTGCCTTATTTTCATCATTCATTATCAGGTTATGGTAAAAATACAGGTACATATATTAAGGAGTTTGATGATGTGAAAGTGAAATGTCTTTATTTAATAGATACTTGCATGGAGATTATTGATTCATGATCAGATTGATTGGGTTGGGTTTAATGTTTGATTGTGGGGTTGGATATATTGGACATATATTATGTTAGATAAAGTCTAAAGATGGGTTGTCATTGGTTATTTGGGTTTTGATTCCCCTGTACTGGTGGAGGGTCTTTTCAAGGAAATCTCCGGGGCTCTTTGTTTTGAGTCTTGTCAATTAAAAAAACTCTTTAACTATTCTTCTCACCTTGATACTTCTTTCTACTTGTTTTTAGGAGATGGCTTCTTCTTTTTTGGGGTGCAATATTTCAGACACAATAGTCATTAGAGACTAGAGGACACAAAAGAAGTAAATAATACAAATATAAAAGATAGCTAAGATACGAAGAGCTTTCACAGCAAGAAAAGTCCCATTTTTTCTTTGCTTCTGAGTCCTCTATTTATTGAAATTTCCCCCACCATTCTTTAATATATCACTTTCTTTGTAATTTTTTTTTGGGTACTATGCAAAGACTAAGAAATTCATGATTTTTGTTGTGGCCTCTTTAAATATTGCAGACAAGCTAATTTTGTGTTCCCTCCAACATCCTTTTCCACACTTTTTGATTTTCCTGTCATTTTACACTAAAAAAAAAAAAAAAAAAACTTTTTATTTCTAGTTTGCTAGGAAATGGGTTGAAATTTTGGCTTCCTTGTCTTCACACTTTCCTATCTGTGGTTTATTTTAAATCTTTTCTGGTTTTCTTTTTCAGGCTATAGTTCTGGGAGCTTGAATGGTACAAGCATGCATGGGGCTTTAGCAGGAGCTAGAGGGCCATTCACTCCATCTCAATGGATGGAGCTAGAACACCAGGCCTTGATCTACAAATACTTGACTGCAAATATGCCTGTACCATCTAACTTGCTCATCCCCATTAGAAAAGCCCTTGATTCTGCTGGGTTCTCTAGCTTTCCAGGGGGACTTCTAAGACCCAATACATGTAAGTCTTTTTTCTCTTCCTTTTAGGGTTTGTAGATCAAGTAATAAATTTTGTTTCAAATTTTATCAATCATAAATGAGCTTCAAAATCGAATACTCTTCAAGAGGAAAATTTAATGAACTTATTTTATTTTACTAAATTTTTTAAGAAATGCACTTTGGTAATAGTTGGTTATCCATGGCATAGGTAACCATGATATTGAATGAGGCTCTGAGGTTGTACCCACCAGCAACTTCACTACTTCGAATAGTTCACAAGGAAACCAAGCTAGGAAATTTGATTATACCAGCTGGAGTGGAGATTGCTCTACCAACAATCCTAGTCCACCATGATTATGAACTGTGGGGTGAGAATGCAAAACAATTTAACCCGGAGAGATTTTCAGAAGGCATTTCAAAGGCAACAAAGGGCCAAGTATCATTCTTCCCATTTGGTGGGGGTTCGAGGATATGTGTTGGTCAAAACTTTGCTCTAGAAGAGACCAAGATGGCTTTGTCACTCATTTTGCAGAACTTCTCATTTGAGACATCCTCATCCTATGCTCATGCTCCTTACTCAATCATAACTGTTCAACCTCAATTTGGCGCTCACGTTATATTACATAAGATATAGTACCACAAAGTTGTTCCAGTTAAGCAAGATTTATCACCATTGTGCCTCGTGGCTTATTTGGTGTTCTATTTATTATTTAGTGATTAAAAACTCATTTTCTAAAGAACAAGAAACAACATATTATGATTTCCACTCTATTATATTATGTTTGTGTTTCTACATCCATTATTGCATTAATTGAAGGAAACAATGTTGAATAATGTTTAAAATATATATAATTAGAAATATACATCATTATTATTGGTAAATTTTCATTTTTAAAGTATAATGTTAATTTTTTAATCCTACCCTAATTAAAAACCCTTTTACCGATTATAAGATCCCGATTTTAACAACTTTATTGCAAAGGCTAGAGTATATGATGCTAGTAGAAAATTAATGGATTTCCCTTAAGCGTTCTAAAATTGAAATATTACACATAGGGAGATAAAAATGCCATTGATCTCTTTGGACTCAGCCAAAAAACTAAGGAAAAAAGGGGAAGAAAATGAATTCTCCGAACTGAAGCAATTTATTTAAGAAATGCCAACCAAATTTTCTAAGCACCCTTCTACAAATCAACCACCTTCTTCCATGAGTCTCGGCTCGATATCACGTCCCACCATCTCCCCACATTTTCTCTTGAAGTGAATGAATTGCCCTTATTAGTGTCGCTGACCAAGTACTGAGTGTTGGGCAAGTGTGAAAGATCAGCCAAATAAAATTCATCACTAGCCAAGAACCGAGCCTCCCCGAGCCTCTTTTCATAGATGTCAAGCACTTTCGACAGCTTCTCTTCATTCTGCCTGAAAACTACTTTGTCTTGCTTGATATTCATTCGAGGCGCGAATGCAAGTTGAAACACCTGTTGGGTCCCAAATAATATTATTACAAATATAAGCAATCCAAAATAACAATTACACACAAGAACACAAAATTTACGTGGAAAATCCTTTCTCTTTAAAGGGAAAAACTACGGGACAAACTTCGAATAATTTCACTATGATCAAATCAATTACAAAAATTATTGTGTATGTTTCTCGGCTAAAGAAAAATCCCTCTTATTTTTCTTTATTCACTCACTCACACTAATTATCTCTTTCAAATGTGACAACACTTTGCTCTCTCATTTTTATTTTCTTCTCCATGCACAACTCTCTCTTGGCTGTCTTCTTTTTCTCTAAGCTACTCCCTCTTGGCTGCTATCTCTTCTTTTTCTTTCTTGTACGGCTTTCTCTTTCTTTGCTCTTGCACATACTCTCTTTATGTCTTCTCAAAGGCGGTAGTACCTTGCTATCTGCTTCCTCCTATGTTCCTCCCAAGGGAAAATCCCCTTTCTCTCTCTTGATACAAATGTAGCGGACCTCTAAATGCTCTTTTAGTTGCTTTCGGAGCATCAGGAAGATTCATATATATGTTTGATTGAACCTGAGGATCCGGTGATGGCTTGATGGAATTCTCATTTATGGAGAATTGACTCAAATGCAATTTACATTTTAGCCTAAAAAAAAAAAAAAAAATTAACACTTTGACTGACTCACTGAATGCATTGGTTATTTTTTTGACCCTCAAAGTTATTAGTATTGGTATTAACTAATATACCAAATATATTAGGCATTTGGAACAAATGGATTGCCCATTTAATTTTGATGTACAACCTTGTGCTGAATCAATCTTCTGTGCTTTTTTTAATCTTTTTTCTTTCTTTCCATACTACAAGTTTTAATTGTTCAATTAAATGCTATAATAATACTTAAATGTATTAATTAATAGATACATGGACCCTTCCATAAAAAAATAAAAATATTTTAACCAAAAAAATATAAAGTATAAACAAAGAAAAGAGAACACCAAGAATTTACGTGGTTCGGCTTTTGGACTACGTCCACGGGTGGCAACAACAAGAAATTTCACTAACAAATTTGGAGAATACAAAATGATGTAGAGACATTCTCACAAAACTCAAACCCCAATACACCCAAAATTATTCTCTCTCAAAGACAAAGTTTACTACCTCCATAAAATGTTTGGGATTGAATACAAAATTTGAGGCTAAACCTAAAATAAGTAAAAGATTTCCCTTCTCTGGAATTCTTGCACAGCACTCATTAAAGTGGTCTCTCACTATGACCTTTTGCCACACCTTTTTGTATCACCCAACTTGTTAGACTCGCCACACAAATCAAATAAGAGAGCAACATATATATATATATATATATATATATATATTTGACTAAGAGAGAATACGAATCATCTGTACCATTTTTTTTTTCTACCAAATTTCCACCATTTTTTTTTTTTTTTTGCTGTCCACCAATTATGATATGTCACATGTTCTCTTTTTTTCCATTTTAAAATTTAGTTATTTTATAAGGAACGTAAAAAAGAATACATGGTAAGAATTAGTTTTCGATCAATAACAAACCAAAGTCAACAAAGGAGAATATGTTGTTATGCACCAAAAGATATGCAATGAAAGCATGAATGAAACAAAAGTGACACCTCTCCATTGTAGCTTGAATTTAATCAAACCACCTAAATGAAAAATCCTCCTACACCTCCATCAAAGTCTCCATAAATTATCTCAAATTGCAACCCAAATCAATTCAAAATATGAATATAAGGAAAAATCTAATAATCTTCACCATAATTAAAATTCCACCAAGCAATCTTTCAAACAAGTCAAAGAAAGAATTTCTAAAATTCTCCTACACCTCCATCAAAGTCTCTATGGATTTTCTCAAATTGCAACCCAAATCTATTCAAAATATGAATATAAGGAAAAATCTAATAATCTTCACAATAACTAAAATTCCACCAAGCAATCTTCCAAACAAGTCAAAGAAAGAATTTCTCCTTAATCCGAAAATGAAGAATTACAAATTGCACCAAGCTTTTCAATAATTATCCACAATGAAGAGATTTTGTAGATCACCAAATTTAATCAAAATCCTCCCTGCCTTCTAGAGACTTCTCTCAAGCCACGATTACTTAAGGTGCCAAATCAAAACAAAGCCCAACCAAAAGACCAAAGTGCAAATCATCTCAAGCTACTTCCAAATATGCCAATAGGCACCAAATGCATCCAAAAATAGTGTCACAACCAATTAGAGCCCAACCAAATGAACAAAAGGCATATAATCCCAAGCAAACTCCAAATAAAAACCTTTTTGAACTTATAGTTTATTCAGTATCCAAAAGCCCAATGCATGAATACCACAACCAAACCTATAATAAATTTCTAGCTACAATCTCATGACTAGTATCAACAGAAGTAAGATCTTTTGAGCTCCTACCATGTCATTCCCACAGAAGAAAGTTTCCCTGCATATTAATTCAATACTAACTAAAAAAAAAACAAAAACAAAAACAAAAACAAAAAACAAAAAACAAAAAAATGCTTGCTTCTATTCAAGGCAAGAGTGAAGATACCTGTGGCAATAGCAAATGGGGTCTCTTAAGAAGAACTAATTCTCTAAAACTTGATAACCTTATACAAATGTGCAGTGCCAATGTGGAAGACCTTCAAAATAGTGAGAAGAGAAATTTCTAAAACCTTAACTTTTTTTTTTTAAAATATTTTTTATACACACGAGGTAGATCTATAGTACAATCCAGCATGAATCTTTTCACAAAATTGGGGTGACCTCATGTAATCATGTTGATATAATCAGCAAAAAGTAAGCATCCATTTTTCCCCTTCTCACCCTCTAACTTCTCGACATCTCACATAGAAATAATCTCAAATAAAAAAAAATCAATAAGAAATATAAATAAAATATAAGGAGCCCAATGAACACACCATGACAAGTTTGAAGACAATGTTCTGATTGACCTTAACCAGTTTGGTTTCCCACACTTTAAGAGCTTTTGACCGAAAACATAAAGTAGAAGAAAGCAAGAAAGAACTCAGCTTCGTTTAAGCTTGAAGCGCTTAGTTGGGCTTGGATAGGTCTAGAGATGGAGGCTTGGACAGGTTGAAGATGGTGTTCTTGCAGTACTAGATGAACATTGAAGCGGCCAAAGATTGGCGCTAGGCATCACAGTAGAGTAGAGATTCAAGCTCAATGCCGACAATTGCAGAGGAAATGAACAATCATGCAAAATTGTGGTTTTTTAAGTTTTAGCTTTGTAAGTATTTAAAACTATTCACGAGGATCGAATGCACACAAACAAGATAGCGTACTTGAGAATATGTAAAACACTTGTGAAGCTTAAATTAGATTTTCGAGACCAACAAGCTCTCTTAATGTGATCATGCCCAAAGGCTTTGTGAATGGGGATTTCCAAGTTGATAGCTTTTGATAAACTTGTTGCATGGTCGGACGAGAATGTGGATTGGTGTGCAAGCATGCCAATGCTATCTTTGCCACTAAATCCACCTTCTCCGTAGCTTGCCCTGTAGGCAACGCAAGCCGTTGATCCAATACATCTTCTAATAGCACATCATAGCGGTTGATAGAAATGATGAGATCAACTCACCCAAATGCCCTTCCATAATTACTTCTAATGTGACTACTCCAAAACTATAAATGTCGCACTTTTCACTTACTTCCATTGTGTAAGCAAGTTCTGAAAGTAAATGATTAGAGTTTTACTATTCTTTCACATTGTAGAAGCAAGTTTTTAATAACATTTCTTTTCATATAGTAAATTCCTTTGGAATTAGGTGGAGGGGGCAACTAAAGGAATGGAATTCTGCTAAAATTTTGAATGTCAAATAAGAAAAAGGGAATTCTTTTTCTTAGAGAGAGAGAGAAGGGGTGGGGCTACCTATGTATTATGTCATCTTAAAAAAATTTCCTTGAACGCATGAGTATTATAGGTAGTGCAAGCAAAATTTTGATTTAAACTATTCACCAAATAATTAAATCTAGTTTGAAAGAATTGACCAGTTGGAAAATGAGGCTCACTCTGTAAAATGTGATTCTTCAATAAGTACAAATTAGTTGGATGTATTTATGCACAATTACTATGTAAAAAAAATAAAAATAAAATAAAATCTCAACAATTGAAATTAAAAAGAACATTTTATTTATTGTAATAGTGATTATGGCCCTAAATAAAGGAGGTAACCATATAAATTATCAATGATTGTGACCTCCAATCTTGTATTTTTATTTTTTAATGCCAATCAAGATGATATTGAAAATAATTTTTTCATTCCTAATTCAGCAAAGTACTCCAATTATTAAGGACAAAGTTTAGTTACAAAATTGATTGTAGCATAAGGTTACAACCTTACTCAATAAAATAAAGGCAAAAATACACTTTTGATCCCGACATTTTGGGCCGATTCTCATTTTGGTCCCTATTTTGATTTTACTACTATTCTAGTTCCTAAAAACAGAAAATCAATTCTATTTTGGTCCCAACCATAAACCCACTAACAAAAAATGCATATGTGGCAAATAAAGTACTCTGTTGGCAGGCATTGCAATTAAAAAATAAATAATTGATCCTACATGTCATTAGCCACACATCCATGTCATATCCACATTAGCAAAAAAATTCATTAGGCATTTAAATAATGCTATGTCAGCATTTTACTTATTTTTTTAATTAATTTTTTTAAAAGCCAAAAAACAATAATTAGTTTAAAAAAAAATAAAAAAAAGGCTAAAATTAGTTTTATTTCCTCATTCGCATTAGAGACAGACAAGCTTTCTTATTCGAAAAAGAGCTCTAGAAGTTCAGTCGGTGTTCTCTCATCTCTTAATTAAGATATTTCGAAATCGAGAATCGTGAGACTCGCCCAAGCTAGTAAAGGGGCTTTCATCGGTATTTTGTTTAGGGATAAACCCTTCTAAGGAAAGGATGAGATATAGCGTTAACTCCACTTGTTGGTATTCGTTGGGACGCATGCTTGGCTAAAAGTTCTAACTGCTCTAGTTGAGACTGCTGCTAACTTTCCAGCTACTGGATCACTAAAAGCTATAAATATATATATATATATATATATATATATATATACATATATTAAAATTCTTTGAATGGAGGTTTAACCACAATTACCAAAATTGTTGAAATATTTCGTCCAAACTTTTATATATATATTTATATATATATATATATATATATGTGTGTGTGTCAGTGATTTAGTCTAACTCCAACTCATTCCAATCTTTCTTTCATTCTCATCAGCTTCCACTTTAGAAAGGGAGAGATTCCAAACCCAACAGTATGGATTAATATACGTATCTCAACAATTAGTTTATTATTAAACCTCCATTCAAAGACTTTTAATATATATATAACGTCCATTCTTATCTCTTCTTCACTTTCTTCTACCTCTAGCTCTCTCTCTACAAAGAAAAAATAATAATGGAAATTTCACTGGACAAAGTTGCCACCTCCATTCTTTTTGTTATAATAACAACGTTGTCATGCATGATTCTGAATTGGGTGTGGTTAAGACAAAAATATTTAGAGAGGTGCTTGAGAAAGCAAGGTCTTGTAGGCAATTCCTATAGACTTTTCTTCGGGGACACGAAGGATAGCTCTATGATGATAAAGCAAGCTTGTTCTAAACCCATAGAACTCTCTGATGATATTGTGCCACGTGTTCTCCCCTTTGAACATCACACAGTGAAACATTATGGTATGTATGTCTACAATAAACTTAATTACCTAAAGATTTTGTTGCAGCAAACACAAATTATATCTCACTCATTTCCACAGCAATAAAGTATGTATGGTTGTTTTAAGTCCTGTAACTTCTGTTTAAAAGCTGCCAACTATGAATTAGCTTATGCCCAAAATCTTAAATCTGAACCAGAAAAACTAGACCGATTGATTAAACTATAAACAAGAATCTAAATTGGTAGCGGTGGAGCCAAAATTTTCTTAGGTAAAGCTAATGTTACTACTTCTAATTTTAACACACAGCTAAAATTATTTTTTGCCAATTAGTAATAGTTAATAAGAAACTCTCACTGGAGGTTTGTTGTGAAAATGATATAGACATAATTTTTTTTTTTAAAATATTAGATTTTCTTCTAACCTTCGTGAACAAATGCAGGCAAGAATTCATTTACATGGCTTGGCCCAAGACCCCGTATTAACATTATGAGCCCTGAACAAATCAAAGATGTTTTCACCAAGATTGGTGACTTTCAGAAGCCCAAACCAAATCCACTTACTAGATTGCTTGCAATGGGAGTAATAAACTACGAGGGTGAGAAATGGGCTAAACACAGAAAGATTATCAACCCTGCTTTCCATTTAGAGAAGTTGAAGGTTATATATTACATTTCTTATCTTTTTAAATCCATGTGGAATCAATAGTTGTGTCCAAATTAGATTATTGTTATCACTTTAGTAAAAAATGTTGTACCTTAGTTTGGAGCAACATGATTTATCTTTAAAGTGATATTGTACAAATCACCAAGTTTAACACAAAAACACTTATGTGTTGAACTCCATAGCTTAGTTTCAAATGTCCGTCTAGCACATTTTTGTGATCAAAAAACTTATAGGCATAGTACAATAATCACAATAGGGAATTGTTTGCATTTTCGTTATGAATAATGTTATAGACATAAACTATTTTACAAACTTTTTTACAAACTAATGATGTGGTGAGTGATTATTTGTAAGTGAAAAGATGACGTTAGTAATGGACCTAAATGAGAACCAGTAAGAATTTGTCACATAAAAAATTTGTAAAAATGTCGTGAAATAATTTGTGACTGTAGCAGTACTCATAACTTAAAAGTGACAATATTTTTTGAGATGGGTAGTTAATGGGAGAAGTAGGGTTCAAACTACATACACTAGGCACCACAAAGAATATGATTATTGCTAGATACTACCTTTGATTAATTAATTCAAAGTCATTATAGAAAATACTACCTTTGATCTATTGCTTAAAATATGATTGACCGAAAATATTGTGTGCAAATAAGATTCTAAGTACATTCAAACATCAGTAATGCTAGTATAGCAAATAATATTATATGTCCATTTTCTTCTTTTTTTTCTTTTTTTTTTAAAAAAAGACTATATGCCCATTCAAACTTTTAAATATGAATAATATCAATTAAATTTAAACTTAGATTCTCGTTTGCTCAAATGGGAAAAGTTTGACTCCTACCTACACCCAAATATTTTCTTTTTTAATAGTATCTTGTTTTAAAAGTAAAGAATAATTATCATAGGGTAGATGCTACAAATTTTAAATTCTATCTCTATAAAAAAATTAACTTAAAAACATCTATTGCAATCAAATTAAAAAAGAAAAAAGAAATAGTTATAAAGCATTTAACTACTTTGAATTCATTATATAAATGAAAGGGTAATTCTTTGTTGGCAATTTGACATATATTACAAACCTCATGTGTATTATAAGCGTAGTTGGGATTCTATCAAAAACAATATAGAGAAATAATATAGACATAACATTTTTTTACTGTTATTGAAGTGGTAAATTGTTAGTAATTTTTCTCTTTATAAAATGGTTATTGATTTTCATATGGGCTATATATCATTAGTAACTTGTCATTTGCAACAGCTGTGAAAAAATTTGTGAAGAAAGTTACGTATGGAGATTTGTTGAACAATATAATGCCAATAATCTTGTTTCTATTTATTATAGTTTAAACAATTTACATTGCGATTGCTACAGCTTATGTTACCTGCATTTTATCAAAGTTGCATTGATATGATTAGCCAGTGGGAGAGGTTGATCTCTGAAAATGGATCCTGTGAGTTAGACGTATGGCCTTATCTTGAAAACTTGTCAAGCGATGTGATTTCAAGAACAGCATTTGGAAGTAGCTATAAAGAAGGAAGAAGAATATTTGAACTCCAAAAAGAGCAAGCACAACTCTTTGTAAAAGTATCACAATCTGTATACTTTCCTGGACTAAGGTAGTGATTAAACATTCAACTTTGAAATTTAGTCAAGTTTGGTTCCTTACCCCCCCCCCCCCCCCCCCAAGAAAAAAAGTCAAATTTGATTTTTATTGAGATAGGATTAACCAATTACAATTCAATTTATATGTTATATAGATTGAAATTCTATCGTATCTATTAAATATATATATATGCTAATTTTTTTTTATAGGAATGTGCTATTTTTTAATATAACAAGATTTCAACGAATTTCAACATTTGCTTGGCCCACCTTCCAAATAAAAATTCTCATGCATCTGAAGTCCGATCATTGTTTTAAAAATCAGTAAGGTCAAAAAATTGATTTTGGCCCCAATTCCCAGTTTAACTAGGTTTTTGACCAATTTTGGGTAATTTTACCGGATCGGATTGGTTCCGGTTCCTAGTTGAATCGGTCGGTCCTGTTCGGTTTTTAAAACCATGTCTCCAATGAAAACAAAATTCCAAATTTTATTGTTTATTCATGAATAAAATTGGTTATAACCTACTTTCCTAAACATCTCATCAAACACAAAAATTAACAGAGATCATCACATTATAATTAATACAATTTTCGTTTCTGTGTCTTCAATCTTCACAATTTACTAAAAGCTAATATTTATGCATGCAGGTTTTTACCAACTAAGACACACAAGAGGATGAAGGAAATTGAAAGAGAAGTACAAGACTTACTAATGGGAATCATTAACAAAAGGGAGAAGGCATGCAATGGCAGAAATGACGACTTATTAGGCATACTAATGGAATCAAATTCTAGAGAGATTAAGGAATTTGGTAATAAGAAGAGTGCCGGAATGAGTATTAAGGATGTAATTGAGGAATGTAAGCTTTTCTACCTTGCCGGGGAAGAGACAACCTCGATTTTACTTGTTTGGACAATGGTTTTGCTGAGTAAGTATCCAAATTGGCAAGCTCGTGCAAGAGAAGAGGTTTTGCAAGTCTTTGGTAAGAACAAACCTGACTTTGATGGGTTAAATCGCCTTAAAATTGTAAGTATTCCCTAAAGATTCAAATTTTTCTTTATTTTCCTATAAAATTTATATGTAATGTCTTTCAAAGATGAAATATTCACATCCATGAATATTCATGTCAATATTAGTTAATTGATCGGGTAAAAGCCATTTTCTATTGAGCTCATTATAGTCAGCATACTCATTTTTTGTTAGAGTTGGCACTTGGTAGTATAGAATATAGACCACTAATTTGAGTGCAAACCTCAAATTTGATTAGGTTTGTAGATCGAGTAATAAATTTTGTTTCAAATTTTATCAATCATAAATGAGCTTCAAAATCGAATTTTGTTTCAAGAGGAAAATTTAATGAACTTATTTTATTTTACAAAATTTTTTAAGAAATGCACTTTGGTAATAGTTGGTTATCCATGGCGTAGGTAACCATGATATTGAATGAGGCTCTGAGGTTGTACCCACCAGCAGCTTTGCTACTTCGAAGAGTTCACAAGGAAACCAAGCTAGGAAATTTGATTATACCAGCTGGAGTGGAGATTGCTCTACCAACAATCCTAGTCCACCATGATTATGAACTATGGGGTGAGAATGCAAAACAGTTTAACCCGGAGAGATTTTCAGAAGGCATTTCAAAGGCAACAAAGGGCCAAGTATCATTCTTCCCATTTGGTGGGGGTCCGAGGATATGTGTTGGTCAAAACTTTGCTCTAGTAGAGACCAAGATGGCTTTGTCACTCATTTTGTAGAACTTCTCATTTGAGACGTCCTCATCCTATGCTCATGCTCCTTGCTCAATCATAACTGTTCAACCTCAATTTGGCGCTCACGTTATATTACATAAGATATGGTACCACAAAGTTGTTCCAGTTAAGCAAGATTTATCACCATTGTGCCTCGTGGCTTATTTGGTGTTCTATTTATTATTTAGTGATTAAAAACCCATTTTCTAAAGAACAAGAAACAACATATTATGATTTCCACTCTATTATATTATGTTTGTGATTCTACATCCATTATTGCATTAATTGAAGGAAACAATGTTGAATAATGTTTAAAATATATATAATTAGAAATATACATCATTATTATTGGTAAATTTTCATTCTAAAGCATAATGTTAATTTTTTAATCCTATCCAAATTAAAAACCCTTTTATAGATTATAAGATCCCGATTTTAACAACTTTATTGCAAAGGCTAGAGTATATGATGCTAGTAGAAAATTAATGAATTTACCTTAAGCGTTCTAAAATTGAAATATTACACATAGGGAGATAAAAATGCCATTGATCTCTTTGGACTCAGCCAAAAAACTAAGGAAAAAAGGGGAAGAAAATGAATTCTCCAAACTGAAGCAATTTATTTAAGAAATGCCAACCAAATTTTCTAAGCACCCTTTTGCAAATCAACCACCTTCTTCCACGAGTCTCGGCTCGATATCTCGTCCCACCATCTCCCCACATTTTCTCCCGAAGTGAATGAATTGCCCTTATTAGTGTCACTGACCAAGTACTGAGTGTTGGGCAAGTGTGAAAGATCAGCCAAATAAAATTCATCACTAGCCAAGAACCGAGCCTCCCTGAGCCTCTTTTCATAAATGTCAAGCACTTTCGACAGCTTCTCTTCATTTAGCCTGAAAACTACTTTGTCTTGCTTGATATTCATTCGAGGCGCGAATGCAAGTTGAAACACCTGAAACACTTTCTGACTATAAATATTCTTTTCTTTTTTTCTATTCTGGCTAGTGAGGTTTCTGTTTATGGTGAGGACCATCATGAGCAAGATACATCCTATGTCAATGGCAACAGTAAACACATTCAAAAAACACATTCACATGCTAACAACCTTCAGCAAAAGATAAGGCCTTACTGCTGCCATTGACATAGGAAGTATCTTGCTCATGATTGTCCTCACCATAAACAGAAACCTCACTAGCCAGAAAATCCTAGAAAATATATATATATATATATTTATAGTCAGAAAGTGTTTCCACATATTCAAACCATAAAATAATTGGATTACCTTAATATTTTGTATGGTAACCTTATTTGGCATTGGAGTTTTCACTGCACTAGAAATTGGTAATGGAGAAGCTTCCTGTAAAAGAATTAAATAGTTCTATATATCAATAAATTAAAAAAGCATGTGGTGAGATTGTCATGATATTACCAACTTAATTGCACATAACCTTTTGTAATGGAGAAGTAGATTCTATATCCTTCACGACAATATTTTCATTTTCCTACACAGGATATCAATTGACTTCAGTCACATCTTTTGAATACTAAATTATACCAAAACAGTATATTAAATTAACAATAAAAGATAAAATTACCACTTCTGAAAGCACTGTTACATTGGTATCATTTGAAATGCACTTCCCCTGAAAATGAAAATGATTCCATAATTTGAGTTAGGAATAAAGAAGAAGCAAAGACACTAGTTAACAAGTTCAATCTTTCACAAAATAATAAATTCAAAAAAAAAAAAGTTCCAAAAAACCTTACCTCTTCCTGCAACAAAGCCTATTAGGCTTCTTTACAAACATGAAAAACCATCTTTTATCTAGGTACCTGAGCCTCATAATTTTCCAAATCTCTTATAGTACAATTAAGAAAGTATTATTTTCGTCCCCTAACAAACACCTATTAGGTACATTTCCTAGAAAGTGAATTAAGATAAGTTGCAGGTTTCTAATCTTTGCACAAAATATGATCTGGCCAAAATCATGATTAATTGATATTTAGTACAAAGCAAAATATTGGATACCTTCTCAAATGAGGTCTGATGAATTGCTTCATCAAATAGTTTCCTTCAAATGAAAAAATAAACAAATGTTTCAATTGGGTATTTGTATACACTTGAAATTCAAGCTTGAAATGTCTACTTTCTAAAAAATTAGACTGCGTCAAGGAATTCCTTACCGTTCAAAAGTTATTGTCAAAACGGTGACCAAAGATCAATTTTCAACACATTTTCAAAGCGATTTAGTCTCGTGAATAACTAGCCACTAACGTATTTTTTACAAAAAATTTGATTTTGTGTGGATTGGTCTCGAGGTACAGGAATAATATTTTCAAACCAAATTCATCAATGGAACGTTAGACTTCCATTTTTTCGCCCTTCTATCGACACGTAGTTGGAATTGGAATTTTGGGTCACTCGATCGGTCATATTCAAACGACAATAAATCTCTTGATTTGAGTCGAAAAAATTCAAAATTTATATTCACATTCAAGCTCGAAATGTCTACTTTCTAAAACATTTAGACCGCGTCTAAGAATTCCTTACCATTCAAAAGTTATTGTCAAAACGATGACCAAAGGTCACTTTTTAACACATTTTCAAAGCGATTAAGTCTCGTTAATAACTTGCTAGGGTGGGCTTCTTACTATAGATAACCTTGTTAAGAAGAAGTTACCTCTTATGAATTGGTGCTGCCTTTGTTGATGTGAAGAGGAAACTGTGGATCACTTATTGATCCATTGTAAGTATGCTTATACTTTGTGGAGTAAAGTCCTTAGTTTGTTTGGGGTTCAGTAGGTGATGCCGAAGAATATTGTTTCTCTTCTTACTGCATGGTGGAATTGGTTGGGGAGTCACACTTCAAAAGTGTGGAATATGGTTCCAGCTTGTATTATGTGGTTAATTTGGAAGGAGCGCAATGCCTATACTTTTGAGGAAATTGAGAGACTTGTAGATTGTGCGAAGTCTTTGCTACTCAGGACTTTGTTTGAGTGGTCCTGGATTTAGGGGTTTACGCATTGTCATTCTTTGTTTGACTTCCTTAATTCTGTTAGTCTTTCTTTTTGATTGGTTTGTATTCTTTTCAATGCAGTGAGTTTACTATCGTAAATTCATTGTGCTTTTATTATCAATAAAGCTATTATTACCTATCAAAAAAATTATTTTTTACCCAAAATTTGATTTTGTGTTGGTTGATCTCGCGATATAGGAAAAATATTTTAAAACCAAATTCATCAATGGAACATTAGACTTCCATTTTTTTTGTCCTTCTATTGGCACATAGTCGGAATCCGAATTTCGGGGCACTCGATGGGCCATATTCAAACAACAATAAATCTCTTGATTTGAGTCAAAAAATTCAAAATTTGTGTTCAAATTCAAGCTCAAAATGTCTACTTTCTAAAACATTCAGACCGCATTTAAGAATTCCTTATCGTTCAAAAGTTATTGTCAAAACGGTGACCAAAGGTCATTTTTAACATATTTTCAAAGCAATTAAGTCTTGTGAATAACTATCCACCAACGTATTTTTTACTCAAAATTTGATTTTGTGTTGGTTGATCTCGCAATATAAGAAAAATATTTTAAAACCAAATTCGTCAATGGAACGTTAGAGTTCCATTTTTTTGTCACTCTATCGGCACATAGTTGGAATCCGAATTTCAGGTCACTCGATGGGCCATATTCAAGTGACAATTAATCTCTTGATTTGAGTCTCGTGAATAACTTGACACCAATGTATTTTTACCCAAAATTTGATTTTGTGCTGGTTGATCTGGCGATATAGGAAAATATCTTAAAACCAAATTCGTCAACAGAACGTTAGACTTCCATTTTTTCACCCTTCTATCGACACATAGTTGGAATCCGAATTTTGGGTCACTCGCCATATTCAAACGACAATAAATATCTTGATTTGAGTTGAAAAAAAATCAAAATTTGTGTTCAAATTCATGCTCGGAATGTCTACTTTCTAAAACATTAGACCGCGTCTGAGAATTCCTTACCGTTCAAAAGTTATTGTCAAAACGGTGACCAAAGGTCACTTTTTAACACATTTTCAAAGCGATTAAGTCTTGTGAATAACTAGCCAACAACGTATTTTTTACCCAAAATTTGATTTTTTGTTGGTTGATCTCGCGATATAGGAAAAATATTTTAAAACCAAATTCATCAACGAAACATTAGACTTCCATTTTTTTGCCATTCTATCGGCACATAGTTGGAATCCAAATTTCAGGTCACTCGATGGAACATATTCAAACGACAATAAATCTCTTGATTTGAGTCGTAAAAATTCAGAATTTCTGTTCAAATTCAAGCTTGGAATGTCTACTTTCTAAAATATTAAGACTGCATCTAAGAATTCCTTACCGTTAAAAAGTTTGTATACATACGCATGCCCTAGGTTTTCTGAGGCATTTCTTTTCCAAAAATAAAAAATAAAGTTTATTTGGACCAAAAATATGTTATATTTTTCATAAACATTTTCCTCAAGTCAATTTTCATCTGATCGGGCCCTAAAGTAACCTTGGGCTTTAGAATTCTTACATCATTGGGGAACGGAGGCTCGAGTCGTAAGTGGTACAAAATACGGTATCTACAAGTACTTTTATATTACATTTAATAGATAAAATTCCATTTTTTACTGTTACTTATACATATCGTAATACATTTTACACCATACTCTATTAGCTGTGTTATATGAGTGATGCCACAAATGATGCCATCAACAATTTATCATGTGAAGAAGATGCCGGTTCTGTTAAATTACAAACACTAGATGATGCAAGTGATGTACAACTCATCTAAATTTGCAACTATGAAGAAAAAAAAAAAAAAAAAAAAAAAAAACACTATTCGTTAACTATTGCAAACCCCCAAAAGAGGAAAAGGAAACAAAGGATCCTTTAAGCTGTTTAAATTTGTATTACAAAACAGTTTAACGTTTCTTGCAATAATGTAATCCCTATTAGAAAGTGTTTTGATGCTATTTCCTTTTCTTTTATGTACAGAGAAGGCAATGTTCCAGCTCATTTTTTAGCTCAATGGGCGGCTTTTGTTAATTGGGTAGGGCCAGTTCCCATCTCTAAGGTCCCTCTCCTAGTTTTTGAGGCTGAGAGATGGTTCCAGGCCCTCCCTTCTTTTGTACTCTGATATTCATAAATAAAATTTTTATTCAAAAAAAAAAAAAAAAAAAAAAGAAGAAGAAGAAGAAGCAAATCTTACAAAATAATGGACGATGGCATAGTTGGTGTTATGTTTATAATTAAATTTTGAATGGTGTTCGACATAAAGGCATATACTTTATTACTTTATTACCTTCAGCCACTTCCTCTCCCTCCCTCTTTCATGTTGTTTTGTCTTTTTCTTCCTCAACCTTTTTGAAACCACTTTTTTTTTTAGTCCCTTCAATTGTTCACATTCCATCGATTGTGTACTCTCCTAGACAACCACAAAGGTAGTTGTTTTTATGTCTTATATTGCTTAATATTTGTATCTATATTTTTATTGATTATGTTGTTTGTCTTTTTGATTTGGGTCCATATATTCTTGTAAATATTGAGACCATGCATACCATTTTGAAGTTTATTTGTTATGTTGGTATGTTATTATTTTGAATCCTTAATGTGGCTTTGGGAATGTTAAGACTTTGGGTTTGTTAATTCAATTTTCCTCAATTGTAAGGCAACAACCTACTGTTTTTTCTTTTTCTTTTTCCTTTTTTTATGGAGACAAGGTCTATTAGAGATGATATATCTCTTTTTTATTGACCCTATGTTTGTGTTGGAATTGAGAATATTCAATAAAATCTACCTTTAATTTTTTGTGTACATTAGTTATATTTTAAGATTATGCAATAATAAATTGTAGATTGTCATAATTTTTTTTAAAAATAACATTGTTAATACCAACCCACACATCCCGCCTAATCCGCTGAATTTCGACTTTGGTGGGTCAGTGGCAAATTGGAATATTCCCAACCCGCTGGTGGCAGATTGGATAGAAATATTAGCTTTTACCTACCCAATCCGACCTGCACATACCCCTAGTTGGTTTAGTAAGTAAAGGGTTTCAATGTTGATTAGCTTCTTATTTATGTTTTTTACTTAATAAGATTTTGTGAAATTTTTGGTGTTTTGACTTAAAATTTCAATTTAGGACCATTGAGTATTTAGGTTCAAAAAAGTGATTCAACAACTGCAACTCCTATTTCTCCTCATCTCAAACTGGACATGGCATTGGCCTTTTTTTGAAGCCACCAATTATGCAGGTTTGGGCATTATTTTTATAGATAGTCATGGTTCTCCTATTATCGTCCATACTCAATTAATTCCTTGCCAAGGAAACCCATTGTGGATGGCTGCCACGCTCTATTGAGAGCATTACACTCTTGTCACGAACTGTGGATCACGAAATTGATTGCGGAGTTTGCCAACTCATAGTTTATGGCATTAATTGAGTTGCAAGAACCATGCTTGAAGGAGATTTCGAATGGGTTAGAATAGATCCATGTTTTTTGAGAAATAGACAAGACAGTGATAAGTAAGCGTACGAGTTGGCTAATAATGTTACGGAGTTAAGGAACCCTCAGCTTGTATTAAGAGAGTCATCTTTTCTCCTCTCTATTATACCCTTGGAACCTTATCAATAAAGTTCTATCACTTTTGAATTTTTTTTTAAAAAAAAATTAAAAAAGAGAGACACTTTTTAGGATGTTTCATATATATTTCATTTTTGGAATTTAGCAACTAGTTTAACCAGAAGACGAAGTTCTACCAATGTCTTGCTGTCACTCAATCTTTCCATTTCCGTAAGAACACATCATTCCCACCTTCTTTAATGAATGTAGTATTCCACAAAATTTATTTTTTTAAGTAGTGTTCCACAATCAGAACCTCATTATGAGGTATTTGTTCATTAATCAATTATTAATGCAACTTAACCATATATAACCACAGGCAGAGTTTGCCTACAACCTAGTTTGGAGGAAGTTCCTCCAAACTGCTGTGGCACATTAGGAAATTGACAAGGGTCCTAATCATGTGTGATGCATATGACCAACTCAACCAAACTTAATCACAATTAAACTATTTTCTCTCCAAGCCAAACCGGTTTAAGCCGATGAGTGAAGATAAAATAGTTTAACTATGGTTAAGCTGTAAGTTGGCCAGGACACTTGTCAACTTCGCAGTTCAGAGAAACTTCCTCCAAACTAGGTTGTCGGCAAACTTTGTCCTATAACCACCCCCCTCACTCCCTCCCCAAACGAATTATTTAACTTTAATAAATTAATGTTTGCAGTAAAAATCTTGAAATAGAAAATGCTTAAAAATCGATAGCTAGCACATTGTACACTTCTGCAGCTTGTTCCTCCAACAGCGTGCAAAAATTTGCGACTGACCGACTGACTGAATTGTTAAAACCTCTAAAACCATTGTGATTTAGATTTAAAAAAATGCAAAGCAACTTCCTCTGATATAAGGGTATCCAACCCTTCCACCAACTCCTCTAGCAAAGATAATTATACATATGCACTGTGTATTATTTAATACAGGTAATACGAATTATGCGCAGGCAAAACAGCAGATAAAGGGCCAACCTTATGAGAGCCGCTGCCCTGACCTGCCTCACCTTCCAATACAGTATCAGCAAACCGATAAAGATCCGAGGTTGTACTCCTATCAGTCACATCCACAGATCTTGGGGAATTTGGCAGACCAGGAAAACCTTCTAAAGATGCAGGTTGCCCAACAAAGCCCTGCCCAATTGATCTCTCTCGAAATGTTGCATCTCCAATTCCATGACCATGCCATCCATATGCTGGACCAATTACCGTTGCGCCAAGAACATTTTTAGGCAAGAACCCTGCACCAGATCCATGTGGTATAAATGAAGCAGTAGGATAATTACTGACATGACCAGATTGTTCACCATCTAGTAAGTTTACTGGCATCAACCCATCATATGAGCTCTTGCTTTCCACTTGTGTAATAACTCTTTGTTCTTGCATGCCACCAACTGGAGGAGACATCAGGGGTGGTGCTCTGGCAGTAAAAAACAACCGCTTCATTCCTTGACTCTTCATTTGATTTGAGGACTGAATTTCATCTGCTTTTCTTTTCCGCATTACCTTATCTTCAATTTTATTGTCAAGATCAGAAATTTCTTTCTCCAAGTTGATTATATTTTCTTTAATTCTCCATCCAGGAAGAAGCTTTGTGGGATCAATCTTGTGATCTTCCAAACACCTTATCACAGATTTCAGAGCAGCTAATTGTTTTTCATTCGCTTCTTTCTGTACAAGACATCACACCACTTGTTTAACACATGGATGCATGATAAATAGTGATAACAATAACAAGGATGATTAGAAGCTGAACAATATAGCGTACCAGTACCATAGAACCATGTGCTACTGCTCTTGTCCTCTTCCATGCTTCTTTAGACTTGCGTAAAAATGATGTCAAAATTGTCTGAGGATGAAATTTTTCCTCAACCCCAAAAGTATAAGCAACATCAACAGCTTCAACACTCCTGCCATTTTTCATCATTTCCTCTATAATATCTGTGACAGGTAGAAGATTACATCAGAAAGACTTGACCATTACAGAAAATGAGCAAGCAATATTATCTACATATGCCAAGAGGAATATATATATATATATATATATATATATATATATATAAAATGTTGGACACCATAAAGCAATGCAAGAGCTCCATTTTTGTAGCTATGTTCAGAATAGTTATCATGAGCCTTTACACCTCGAAATAGAAGATGCCAATGAATAATTAAATCAGGAATCATGTCCACCAAATTAGTTGCCATAGTTAAGTACCATTTATATTCAGTGCTCATAATTTCAGAGCTAAGATTAGGTTCAAGTCATTCATAACAATGGATAAGAAAAATGTGATGCAGGGATTCTAAGGGGGCTGCTGTTTAGGCTTAGAATTGATTAAGGGAAATGAGCATTGCTTAGAACAAGGAACAAGGAACAAGGTGTGACAAAACCTTCTTAAGAGAAATCCATCTCTTGCATTCAAATTTTTTTATATATATAAATAGTAATTGCATTCAAAATTAATCACAAACTAACTACAATCTAGTATTTATACTAGTTGTTTGGCATTAGCATCCTTCTAGATGCTTGACAAGTGTCTAAATCCTATTGGCTAATGCTTAAGCAATCATCTAACTAACTAGTTACAAGAGGATTTGGATGCAACAACATGAAATGCCCAGCATCAAAATGAAAGCTAGAATGACAAACAGATTCCAAATTCTCATTATAAAGAAATACAAGACATCCCAAGTAACAAAACTTAAGAATTAATAATTCAATACCAAAATTTTCAAATCCCCCTCCCCCAACTATTGAAAAGCTTCAGGTCCCTAAACCATCATTATCAGATGATTATGACCAATGTTGCTAACCTAACAGAACTCTCCTATTGACATGGGACCGGGAATACAAGGTAACACTAGCAGAGGTTGTACACTCATACAATAAGACTACTACAACGGAGATAATACATTTTATTTTTTTATAATTAACAATGGAGATGATACCTCCCCTAACAATGAGATAGGAGAGTAGAAGATGTATTGTTATCTTCCATGAGCCAGGCACCAAACAATTTTTTTCCGCTTGACTTGAGCCATTAAATATATATATATATATATATAGTGCATTTTTCTACCACCCTTGAAACAAACTGCCATAAGGTGGTTCATGTAGTCTCTACTAGCTAGAAATAATCCAATATTGCGCATAACTTAACTTGCAGAAAAAGAAAAAACCAATCCTTTGTGGCCAATAGTATCAAATTAATTCAGCTCAGTTTCAAAATATTTGACAAAGTTTGGATTTTGCAGAAAGTATACAACAAAAGTTGGGATTTTTTACACGGTAAACAAGGTTTTAACAAAGAAATGTGCGCTATAAAAACCGTGCTAAGAGCCTTGCAAATTGTAACTCTAACTCAACTCTCCCCCAACTAAAAAAGAATAAAAAACATTAAAATTGATTTATAGGAAGCATGAGAAGGCAGAGAATAGAACCTGGAATCCTGGCAAGAAGAAGGGGAGAGCGGCGAAGAGCAGTGGAGATATTTTGGGTAGTCAAGAGGATTAGATCCCGGAGATCTTGATTAGAAAAGCGAGAAGGGATACCAAAAGAAGCAATAAAGAGAAGCAAACCCCTGGCATCAATGGGAGTGGCCCGGGAGAGACCGCCCTCAGTGACAAGCCTTTTTCTCCAGGCGAGAGCGGCGGAGTGGGCTTCATCCTTTTCCTTTTCATTGAGTGATTCACAATCACAATCTGAATCAGAGAGGAGGAAAAATTCTAAAATGAGAAGGGAAGCTTGCCTAGCTGGAATCATGGGAGAGTTCTTAGTGTAGGCTTTGCTTCCCTGAAGGTAAAAGCGTCCAATGCAGTCCAATACAAGTTTCGCCGGTTTAGGGGCAAACTTGAGAGCTGCAGGGACTTCTTCGCGGAGTTTGGCTTCGTCCGACATATTTGAAACTATATATTTACGAAGGCTGCGGCTGCACATCATCTCACATAGGTATTCAACTTCAGATTTGGTACCCCGAGAAGAAGGGACTTCTTCTAATTCTTCTTCTTCTTCCGTAATTGTTTCTTCGACCACCACCAGATTGGTGTTTTCGATGAGAAGCAATTGTTTCGACCTAGACTCAATGGTGTTTTCGATGAATTCCAGATGCTTTTGCAATTCATCCAACCTCCGCGTGAATGAATGAATAGCAATGGACAGGCCGTCCAGTTCAACCACCGATTTCATAAATTCAGACTTTTGCTTTTGCGATTCATCCAACGATTCTCCTGCTTCTTCCTTCACTAAAACTGCCTTTTCTTCTTCTGGTTTCATTTCTGATATTATTGATGCTGCTAAAGATTCTTCTGAATCGTCTTCCTCCTCCTTCACGCCCGCCGCAACATCAGCTTTCATGGCCATCCCCAAATTGCCAAACCCAGTAAACGGCTTCTCTTCTCTTTACTATGTTTCAGTTTCACCCTTATATTAATATTTTAATAATATATACTCGTAAATTGAAATAAACAAAAAATAGAATAAATAACAATTTTTATATATCAGTTTCAAAAAAACAATTTTTATATATCATTATTATTATTATTATTATTTTGTAATTTAGTCCCCAAATTTTACATTTGTTATTAACATTGATCCTTGACCCTTTTTGTCACCTTGGGCTTTGATTGACTTGGCCTTCAAACCTGGATTTGTGAGAGTGAGTCGAGTCCAAAATTCCCTCGTTGGTAGGTCCTCCAACAAGGTTACCATTTTGTCCCTTAAAGAAAGTACGATTTTTATTAGTAAACAACTAAGCTCATCACATGGTTTTGTGCTGACAATGAGGTTTTTTTTTGGGTTCAGTGTCATAATTCTTTATAAATAACAAAATACAATTTATAAACATACATATTCTTAAAACACTAATAGGAGAATAGATTGATAGAAAAAGTCATGAACGGTAAAGTTTTAGGCCCCTCTACCAACAGAAAAATGGTATCATCAACTACAAAAATATTGATATTCTTCCAGTTGAATTTGGGCTTGAATTGATCTTATTTTTTTAGTGCAATGAAGCGAGAGAAGTGAGAAAAAACCCAAGTGTGGCAACTGGCAACTGATCATGGATTCATGATTTTTTTTTTCCTGATGGAATCATGGTTTTATGATTATGTGGGTTGGTTGTTTTTTATTTTTGAATGTTTGAACAAATGTTACTAATTCAAATAGTCATCTCTTAGAACTTGTGATTGGGATAATTTTTTAGAAAAAGAAAAATTAGGATATGTGATAGTGCCTAAATTTAAGGAATATATATGAGAAGTTATAGTAATGGTTTTATAGTAGGGGTTTTTTTTTTTTTTTTTTTTTCCTTCAAATTCAAAATAAAGAAAATGAGATTTGAGAAGGGAAAAAAAAACAAAAACATAAGAGTAGGGATTCAGTGACCGAAAATTCAAAAAAAAAAAAAAACAAACAAACAAACGAACAAACAAAAAAACCAAAAGCGTGAGGTAGGGATTAAGGAAACTAGAAATTCAAAACGAGAGAGAGAGAGAGAGTTGTTTTAAAGATATGGATTGGTGGAGCCCAAGAGCTGACAACCACAGGACCCTTGAAGGGGCTAGCCTCTGTAATGACCTCCTTGGCTCAACTCTTGTGAATTCATCATCGTCATTGCCTGCCTTGTAGCCACTTGACCGGCCAACTAAGGAGCTACTAGGTGATGCATGAAAAATGAGTTGAACATTGTAAGAGTTAGTTTTTGGAGTTCCATTTAGTCTGTTAATCTTTTTTTTTTTTTTTTTGGATGCTTTTTTTTTTTTTTTTGGAGAATCTTTTATTTATTTTTGTTATCTTTCTGTGCACATGTTTAGTAATATTGTGTTTGTTTACCAAACCTAAACTTTTGGTACTGGGCAAGCGTGGTGGTTGGTGTGGTTGAGATAGTTGAATTGATGGCGAGGTCCAAGTCCAAAATAGATTTTGGTTTTAGCTGTCGGCTTAGTTATCTTGTTCATCAATTGTATGCAATTAATTTCTCACAAGATGTAGGGTCCACGGGTGTGTTCTACACGAGCTGATAGGCATTAGTTGCAGCTAGTAATCGATGTACAAGATGAGCAAAAGATACTACTCTTATCGGCCCAACTGAAAATTGCCACAAGTAGATTGCTCAACCCGCTTGCTCATTTTATGACTTGTAACTTAAGTCATTTTTTTAACTTTGTAGCTTTGTTAACTCATTAAATCATTATAAAGCTGTTACACATTAAGAATGAATCATTAACGAACCACTTATTGTAGAACATAGTTGGACGTTGAAACAAATAAATGAATGCCTTTTTCTGCATAATCTGCCTTAGAATCAATACGCACATAAATGTTTCTGTTCACGTTTTTATCAAATCTGTTGTAGGCCTCATTCTGATCTGAACAGTAGTTGTCTGTTTAATTTGACTGGCTTTGCATCTAATAGAGCTGGACCATCTAGTAGATTTCAAAACGACAGATCATTTAAAGCTTACCCTAACAGGCTGAAAGCCAATCCCACAGAATGTGAAAAATGCATGCCGTAGGCAGGGATTGAGGATTGCTCATTATATTATTGTTAGGAGTGTCTACGGGTCGGTCCGGGTTGGGTTTGTGCCTAACCCGAAACTAGCTCAATTTCATCGGGTGGCAGATTGGTGAACTCACTGCCGACCAATACTACCTATCGGTTGGATCATGTCGGATTTTTTACGGGTTGATTCAGTTTTGCTCAAAACCGTGAGAACGTCAGTAGACAAGTCAACCTCCACTGGATCTAGGCGGAGATCATGTGATCTCCACTGGGTTTGGACAGAGATTTCAAGATCTCCACTGGATTTGGGTGGAGAACTCGAGGTCTCCATCGGATCTAAATGGAGATCGTACAGTCTCCACTGGATATAGGTTGATTTGAGAGAGAGAAGAGAGAAAGGGAGAGAAATCGAACTAATCAACATTTTCTTCAGTCAGGTAGGCTTTGGTGGGTCGAGAGAAGCGAAATTGAGACTCGAACCGATGAGGGGCGAGTTTCATTAGACAGAACCATCACCAATTGTGATGGTGCTTGAGTTGGTTAGCCTTTGGTTAGGGTGGCCGCAAGTCGAGCAGGTCTGGTGGGTCGAGCGGATCCTAGACACCCCTCATTATTGTGTAGTATATAAGCATTGCCTGAGTGCACAATATTGTTGTGCTATGTGGAGCTTGGTTTTGGCTTGTTTTCGACCCATATTTTGGAGTTATATTGTACTGTTGCATTTTTCTTCCTGACATAGTAAAAATCACTGCAACTCCCCATGTAATCTTTGCGTCGTGTGATTATTCTTTGTTATTCTTCCCTAATTTTTTTTCTTTTCACATATTGTTGGAATTAAGTTAAATTCCTAACACAGTAACACATACTGAGTGGAAACAAAACAGGCAAGGCCTAAATAATGTGTGCAAACATTAATCTCCACGATCAGCAATACTCCAAAAAAAGAGCAAGTACCCTAAAAAAAAAAAAGAGCAAGTAAAATTGAGTTCAAAGTTTATACCAAGTTCTGTACAAATAACTGTACCCTCAAGCAGACCTGGTGTTTGTGTTCACAGAGCATCTATAACTTGACGTTCAGAGTCTTCAGAAATTTAAGTGGGTGAAAACCTGTACAACGTTAGATATAGACTTTTTAGGATTTTTGTTTTGTATACAGAGAAGCGTTTGTCCCCTCTTCTATTTCAGGTGTTGTTCTTTGATTGAGATGTCCCGTCCATTGTTTTTAGCTTCTATATGAAACATGGATACCTCCATGACATGATAAGTGATACTCTTAGGAAACATGAAACTTTGTCCGATATCTATGAGATGCAAATAATATAAAGATCAACACATACACACAAATTTATGATTTACGTGGTTTGGCCAAAACTAAAGTGTATTCAAATAACAGAAATATTCCCAATAATTATATGCACACCAATTTTGTACTATGCCATAAATTTGCGGTAGTTCAAGTTAGGACACAACACGACAAGAATAAAATAAATAATTACTGGTTAATAATTTAATATACATCTACATATTTCATATTATTTTCAAGTTTTCACAATAAATAATAATGATCAAAATTTTTAAAATTTTATAAAAATGAAAGGAGTTTTGAAGTAATATGTCATTGTCCTAGGGGGAAAAAAGGTTTGTCAATTTAGAATAAATTGAAACATTTTTAAATGAATAAGATACAATAGGGCTCAATTTGAAACTTCCATAGAACTTTTGAGACCATCTCTAAACTTCCATAGAAATTTATAGTAACAAATTTAAAAGGTGGTCCACTCATTTTATTTGTTGTCTTTTGCCTTTGGTAATACAGCCTTCTTTTTTTTGAGAAACTGGTAATACAGCCTTCTATTTATTTATTTATGGGTTAAAATGGAAATTTTATTATGCAAGAATAAAAAAGTACAAAGTTTGCTATACGAAATAACTCACATGTCTGCCACAAGCTGGCTTACAAGTTACAAAAAAAGTTGGTAGGATAGTGTAAAAACACACAAGGTTCCGTAGAATGATGTCCTGCTTTGCCAAAATGGTTCCCTTCATGATGGGTGGTATGTTGATTCTGTTAAAAACTGATCTACCTCAAAAGTCTGGATCAAAGATTTGCAATTATGAATCAAAGCACTATAGAAACTAAAAAGCATGAAAAGTAAGACCATTCACAATAAAGCTCTTAAAGCTAAAAACTCAATTTTTAGCAACTCATTCAAGAAAAACACACTACAACAATGCTGCTACATCTACTACCGATTAACATCTAGACTCGCTACTAGTTGGAGGCCATCTCTAAGCCCCCCTAATATGCTGCCAATGTAGAGATAAAACCAATGTTCTTTTTGAATCCCCTAATCCATTGCCCATTGCTATCTCTGAGACGACCTAGTGCCCAAGTGTGACAAAGTTAATTAATTGGAGCCTTGGAGGGGAGGGGGGATTTCCATCCAAGTACACTTGGGTCCTTTTTTATTTTCGTGTCTCTTTCTAGTTAGAGCATAACTTCTGTCTGGAGTTGGTGTAAAACATGCCTTTTACGCCACCAATGATAAAACACCACATCAGCTCTTTAATGAAAACTCAATACACTTTAAGTACATACAATCACAACTCAAATAAACCTCCAATCCTCAATCAAACTAGACAATAGTTTCAGACTCTCAGACCTAGAGAATTAACGCTTAAACCCCAAATTAGATTCCTCCTCTCCTCTTAGCACGGGAGATCCACCCCATCGCTGGCATTGCCGCACACGTTGATTCTGGAGCTGGCGCCACCACACCAAACCTCAAGGTTTTTTTTTTTTTTTTTTTTTTTTTAAAACAAACACACACACATAAGGGAGAGGGAAAGAGGAGTTTTTTTTTTTTTTTTTTGTTCTTTTATGATTTGCTATTTCCCCAAATTTTGAATTTCGAAATTTTGATGAGTTTGGGATAACATCATTAAAGAACAAACATTTGTAAATATTATCCCAAACCCATCAAAATTTCAAAATTCAAAATTTGGGGAAATAATAAAGGCAAAAATGCAAAACTGACTCTCTAACTTTTACTCTTTTTCATTTCAGTCCTCTAACTTTCAGTTTTGTCAATTCAGTCCTCTAACTTTCAATTTTTGTCAATACAGGATTTCGTTAAACCCCAGTTATGGGCTGCTGTTAATGTCACTGAAACGACGCCGTTTTCCTTTTTATTTTTTTTTATTCTTCGAAATTAAAAGAAAAAAGGAAAATTTTGTGTAAAAAAAAAAAAAAGAATAAAGAAAAAAAAAAAAACATTACGTCGTTCCCCTTCCCCTGAAATCAAAACCAACTTTATAGCGCCGGTCGGGCCTCGGCGGCTCACGACGGACTATCTTTGGGGAGATCGGAAAAAACCCACCTTGGGAAGGAGGTTCTCGAAGCCTGTGGTCGACGTTGACGACGATTTCGAGCTCGATTTCCAGGACTTCAAGGACGATAACGAGTCCAATATTGATGAGGAAGTCGGCGGCTCAAGGCGGACTATCTTTGGTGAGATCGGAAAAAACCCACCTCAGGAAGGAGGTTCTTGAAGCCTGTGGTCGACGTTGACAACGATTTCGAGCTCGATTTCCAGGGCTTCAAGGACGATGACGAGTCCGATATTGATGAGAAAGATGAGGTCCTCGGTTTTGATTTCAGGGGAAGGGGAACGACGACGTCGTCGTCGTTCCCCCTTAATTTTTTTTTTCTTTTAATTCCGAAAAAAGAAGAAGAAAGGAAAACAGCATTGTCTCAGTGACATTAATGGCAGCCCATAATTGGAGTTTAACGGAATCCTGTATTGACAAAAATTGAAAGTTCGAGAACTGAATTGACAAAACTGAAAGTTTGATGACTGAAATGAAAAAGAGTGAAAGTTAGAAGGTTAGTTTTGCATTTTTGCCAATAATAAATCATAAAAGAACAAACCTTGAGGTTCGATGCGGCGACGCCAGCTCCAAAAATGACATGTGCAACAACGCTAGCGGCGAAGTGAAGCTCCAGTGCTAAGAGGAGAGAAGGAATCTGATTTGAGGTTTAGGCGTTAGTTCTCCAAGTTTGAGACTATCGTATAGTTTGATTGAGGATTGTAGATTTATTTGAGATTGTAGGTTTATTTGAGTTGAGATTGTGTGTGCTAGAGTATATTGAGTTTTCATTAAGGAGTTGATGTGGCACTTCATCATTGGTGGCGTAAAAGGCAAGGTCCCTTTAGAAGTTATGCTTTTCTAGTTATAATTCCATCTAGGATGGTCTTGTTTCTAGGGGGGATTAAAATAAGTCTTTTTAAACCAATCAGGCCATACCTCTACATTCTTTACTCTTCACCATCAAAGTTTGGGGATAACTTCCTAATGCTTTCCAAATCTCCAGAGTAAGGGGCAGTCCCACAAGATAAGGAGGGTTGTTTCATGGGCATCCTTGCAAAGGGGGCATATGTTTGTTCCTAAATAACATTCCTTTTCAACATGTTCATGGTAGAGATTGTGAGGCTTTGATATTAACTTTTTGTACATTTTTATAAAGATCATTTGAATATTTACCATCCAAAGGTTTCGAAAAAGAATCTTATGGACATAAACATGGAAATGGCAATTTAATGGCCTGTTTAGAAGTTTAAAAAAAGAGGAAGAGTAGAGTAGAGGAAAGGAGAGTAATTCAATTACCTTGTTTAGAAATTAAAATAAAAGAAGGGAGAGGAGTTTGGAGGAGTTTCAACCACCTCTAACCCCTCATTTTTTATTTTCCCAAATTGAAAAGATTTGGAGAGAGAGTAAAATAGATAAATTATTGACTAGATAAATTTCTCAATTTACCCTTTCTAAATTAATAATAGACCAATGTTGCAAGTCCATTTTCAAATAGGGATATATTTGTCTATTTTAATAATTTCTTCTCCTCTTCATCCTAATTTTTAAAACATCCAAATAAGAGAAATGGCTAATTACTCCATTCCCCCTTACTAATTTTAAAAACATCCAAACAAGGTGAAAGGGAACCGTTCCCCTCTACCCTCTTCCCTCTCTACACTCTCCTCCCTCTCTAAACTTCCAAACATACCATAGAAGAGAGAAATAAAAAGTAAGTTGGTTTTTATTTTCTTTGGAATAGACTACTCAGTCCTTTGCCATTGCCACTCTTGAGCGGAGAAGAAATATTATCTCTTCTCTTTTTTCTCCAAAAATAAGTTTTCTACATTTTTTATAATCTAATCTCATTCAGCAGAGGACCAAATAAGTGAAAACCCTGTGCTTCATAACGAATAGATTCCAAGGTATCAACAATTAAAATCATTCAGAATGTCTGCAAAATACTTTTATGTCATAAACACCAACCAAATTTCAATTATATTGCAAAAGTTGAGATTCTAATGTATGTTACAACATAGTAGCATTACAGAGTGAAAACACAATTTAATTGAAAAATTTATCAACATCCTTTAACGCCACAACATATCTTTGGCACAAAAGGATGACATTTCCATAGATTCGAGATCATTCAAGTTCAATATTGGATAACAAGGAAGGAATAAATAGTGAGAAGCAACACAAGTAACAAAGAAATATGTAATAAACAAATATGGCATATAACAACAGGCCTACCAAACAACTTAGACTAATGTTTACAATGTTCAGTGCTTCTTTCAACAAAAGAGGTCTTATAACAAAAACATTAATTTTGTATCAACTACTTCGAGCATAGTGTAAAAATTCCAGAAACTCATGCGTTTCTGCAGAGTTGTATAATAATATGGAGGCGTGCGTAACCCAAACTTATAGAATCATTCTGTCAAATTTGGGCTTTAAACACCACCCAAATCAATATGAGGAGTTAGCTGAACACAAAGCAATATGGTCAATTGCCTTGTGAAAAAGAAAGCTAAATCCTTTAAAAATTTCACTTCTCCTCATCACCACAAACACAATAGAGGTCAACAAGAAATTAAATAGTTCTTTACAAAAACATCAAATCTCAATTCATTGAATTCAATCCCATCATTTTTTTTTTCAGTTGAATTCTTCACACCCAGAAGAACAAATACAAGCACATATCAGTATCACGGAAATACAAAACTAAAGAAAGTATATATCTAACACATACCCAAAAGATAAAATCCAATAATATGTGAGAAAATTAACTAAAAACATAACATAATTAACAGTAATGAAAATGGGTTTTGCTCATATTCTATGGGTGTAAATGTGTCTGTCATGCCATGGCTATAGCAATTCAGTACGAGGAATTTTTTATAATCATCGCAACCAACCCAATTTTTCTCATCTACCAAACAACAACAAAAATTCAAAAAAAACAAGAGGGACAAAAAGTAAAGCTAACAGCTTTGAAGTTCATAGAGCTTTTGCAAATTGCACATACTATCAAGATCGAAAATTGAAGATGTGAGGCGCAGTGCTAGATTGAGATTCAGAGTTGACAGATCTTGTTTATATAGAAAATTCGAAACCCTAATTCGAAACCCTAGTCGACCAGTGTTGGATTGGGCCTGAACTTTGAGACTGCATTCATTTTGGGCCCAAAGGGAGTGAGAGTTGCAGGATTAGTTTGAAATTAAAATAAAGCTAAAATGTAAAACTCATCATCTATGTTTTATCAAAATTCATTTTTGTTTATTTCAGTCCTCTAACTCTCAAGTTTATTCAATTAAAGTTTTTTCATCAACTTTTATTATATGTTGTGGTTAATTTTTCAATTTTTTAAATTTTTCTTCAAAATTTTAAATTAAAAAAATAATTAATGATTAAAAAATATTTTCCATATTTTGTTTTTCAAAATTTTTTAACAAAAGTTGACGGAATGACCTTAATTGAATAAATTTAAAATTTAGAAAACTGAAATAAACGAAAACAAAGTTAGAGAACTGATATGAAATATAAATAAATTTAGAGGGTCAATTTGCATTTACCTTAAAATAAAATGGCAAATATATATAAATTTTATTTTTAAGGTTTTTGAATTTTTTTTTTTTTTTTTTTGTGGGATAATATTCACCAAAGCTCATTCTCATCAAAGGCTAACAAGGTCTTCACGGCCACCGTAGTTAGTAATATACGAACGGATATAATTAAACATTTTTTACGGAAAAGTACATAAAAAAATTCGACAGAAAAATAAAAAAATAAAGAACAAATGATACGCGTATGGTATGAATATATTACTTTTATATTTTAAAATTTTGTAATAAATATACAAAAACATTAGGCAATAATATTTTGTAGATAAATACGATAATTCAACATTATAGTTGTATAGAAAAATTTCAACAATTTAATTTCAAATAATCTACTTACTAAATAAAATTATCTCACTAATAATGAATAAATCAACCATAACACTTTTCTCAATACAAATCAACCACAACAGTAATTTCCTCTCTAAGAACTAATAATTGAATTAAGTATCAATTAATTCTCTACTTATTTATAGATCCAAAATAAATTATCTTTCTTAAATAAAAATAATATAATAAACTTGTTCATCTGTTTGCTATTTGTCCTTTTTTGTTGTTGAGAAGATTGTCTATTTTAGTTGAACCTACTTATTATCTGTTTATTGAAAATATCAATATAAATAAAACTTATTAATGAATTATTACATGAAAATATATCATAGAATAAACATAATAGATTTAATGAGGAATGATGTAAATATAATAAATAATAAAAGAGATTTAGGGGGAAATTTTTTAAAAGTAAGGTAAAAATGAAATTTGATTGCAAAGAAGAGTAGTGAAGATGGTTGCATGGGTTGGCATTTTTTTAAACGGCTTCCTTTTCTTTTATTTTTTCTTTTTGTTGTTGATATGAGATAGCAATCTTATTCTAAACTAATCTAAGTGTATATGTGTGTGAAACTTCCTCTTAAAGACTTGAATCTTGGCCCTTGCTCCCCCCTAACCCTCCCTAGCCCCACAATAAATTATACTTGTAGAATAATCATCATGCAAAGGGTGCACGGTGGTTTTAACAGTGGCTTTTGACTACTCTGTAATCCTAGACTCCTAATCCTATATTGAAGTGAGTTAAAGTCTTTGTCTAGAATTGTTTAGCTACAGGGCACTACAAAGTGAGTTAACATGTTTGATTGCAACAAATTGTTTCATCCTTCAAAGTGATGCGTTTACTTCCATACAGTTGAAAACATTACGGGAAACACAAGTTTCTTAAAAATTATAGACGCATGCGTAATACTAACTCATCACATACTGTAGATTTATATCATATACTATTTAATAAAAACCGAGTCTTCAACATTTGTTATATTGAGGAGTCATTTGTATTGAGTTTGATTGACTCCTCATCTAATGGTCTTTGATTTCAACATTGAGACGTGAGAGAACATAGGGCATGTTTGGTATTACAATGTAATAAGAATAAGTATTACAAGTAATACAATAGGTTGGAATGGAATAAGTATTCATATTCATTTGTTTGGTGATAACATGGTAATAGAAGTCTGAATCTATGTTAAAATAGTGGAATGACATTATATTTTTATCAAATTTTCTAAAATACTCTTTTTAAAAAGATATATATTTTACAAAATGATTTAATATCTTTCCTATATAAATTTAAAATATATATGATTAATTGATTAGTATTATTTTTATAAATTAATCTTAATAAATATAAAAAATTGCTAACTTCATCTCACAGTAATGTAGTTATTTTTATCACAACATATAAATACCAATTTATAAATACAAACAATATAAAAACTAAATACAATTTATCACTTAAAAAAAAAAAAAAAACTTCAAAATTTGAATACCAAATCGTAACAAAGAACATGCTAGCACAATTGGTTCTTTTGACTCTTTTCACATCATTTATCTTTCGTCTTTGAATGTAGAACCAACAGTGAGAATAATAGAGGATAAAAAAATTAACACGGAGAATAACGAAGCCACAAAAAACAATTAAAAAAAAATTTATGAATTGATTCATGAGAGAGAGAGAGAATAGTTATTGGGGTTAGGGGTTTGTTAGGAATTTTTATTTTTGTATTTATTATGTAGATTAAGGAATAGTTATTACAAGCATTTTGATAATGAATAATTATTATTTATTGTAAAGAATAATTATTATTTAAGGAATAACTATTACCTGTAATAAAAACACAACTAGGTCTAATAGGAAGAGAGCAGTCACTAGTATGCTATTAATTATTTATAAATGCATTAATTTTTGAGTCTGGAAATTGGTACTCTTGTTAATTATTATGAAAAATCAAGAACAAAATAAATCCATATTTTATTTTTGTTTTGATTTAAAAAAAAGGGGGGGAAAAACGTAGCTTGAAGTTTTTGAATGGGCTTGAAATATAAAAGTTGAGCCTGACTATTAGGCCTAGATATGCTTGGCCTATTTGTCGAAAACTTCAATGATTCTCGTTTGGTAAGAAATTTTTAGTAACGTTGTTGTTGTTTTGTGAAAATATGTGTGGGTGAAAAAGTGTGTGGAAATACGTGTAATGTTGTTTAAACACTGAAAACTGTTGTTTAAACAATGATAACAAACACCCCCTATATATTTCCAAGTTTAAACCAACCTAGCCCACCCAATGACTTAGGTGTGTATGTGTGTGTGTATATATATATATACACATACATATATTTATTTATTTATTTTCTTGAAAAAGTTTTAACACTATTTTCATGAAAAATATAAAAAAATTTGTCAGAAAAATTATTTACTTTATCATTTTCCCACAAAATGTTTATAAAAATAGTTTTTAAACCAATACTTTTAAAGCATCCGTTAAAATTTCTCATTATTTATTAGTAGTTAATTCTCAAATATGGATTAGTAGTATTTCAATTTTCATATGTCCTAATCTGGAGCCATGAGGTTGATAGGTGTGCAAGAGGTGTTCACCAAACTGCACAAACCGCAAAAATCGCATCAAAACCACCCGCAAAATGGCATAACCACACCGCAAGTAATAGTACACCGCATCGCATGGTGCAGTGCAGTTTGCAGTTTTATAATAAGAAAACTGCACAAACCACACTGCACTGCACCCTCCCTATATATTAATATATTTATTTATTTTTAATATTAAATATATTTTTAATAGTTTAATAACCCTAGTTTTCAAAAAAAAAAAAAAAAGTTTGATAAGTCTAGCAAGTGTTGACGAGAAAAGCCAGCTCAAAATAAAGAAAAACTAGCTCAATAGTTTAAAACTTATCCCAAAATAAAGGGAAAAATTAGTTTTGGGCTGGGTAGGAAAAACTCAAAATTTGAAAAATATACCAACTTCAAATCACATCTTATACATTGCACCGCATATATGACCGCAAAAATGAGGTGCAGTGCGGTTATGGTTTTGGTTAAACTCTAAACCGCAATGCACTGCACATGTGACCACAAAAACAAAGTCCGGTGCAATTATGATTTTAATTAAACCACACTGCAAAATGTGGTGCTAAAAATGGTCCAAAATCGCATCGCACCGTGTGCATATATATATATATATATATATATATATATATATAAATGGGTGTAAACGCATGGGGAATACAAATTGCAAATTGTTTCTTAAGTCTCCCTAACATTTTCTCCAATGAGATTGTTTACGTGGTATTAGAGTGGACAATTTGTTGTTGTGTATTCCAATTCCTTGGGCCCCGTTTGGTAATGGTGTGTAAATAACGAAAACTGTTGTTTAAATACCACAACGCGTATTTTCACATATTTTTTTTTTCACTCGCGTGTATTTCCACAAAATTTAAACAATGGTATTAGAAATCTCTTATCAAACGGGTCGAACCCTTGAAATGGCAAAGCAAGGATGCTCTCAATTTGCGACCTAGGAAACTGAGAATGACTCAACTTTTGAAGAAAAAATATCATTGTTCGAATTCGCTTCTCAGATAGGTAGCAACTGCCAACTAGCAACGCTGACCTGATTTATGTGTAAAAAACAGTAATAAAAAAGAAAACTTCAGATAGAATCATAGAAGTTTCTTCGCTTATTTAAGTAGGTTATTTAAGATGATATATAAATATATATATATATTTATATATATTTAAGAAAACTTCAGATCTTCTAGATTTTTTAGGATACTTTATCAAATAGATTTCTTAGGGTATTTTACGTTTAATAGGGATAAAATTTAAGGACATCCCATTAAAAATACTAATTCATGTCTTCCAAAAAAACTTATCCAAAAATGAAAAAAAAAAAAAAACTTCTCAATCAACTTTAATATTTCCCTCAAGACCCATTCCATTTTTTTTTTAACTTTATCAAGACTCACCAGGTCCTTTTATTTAATTTTTCTGTTTTTTTTTTTTTTTTTTTTTTTTTTGAATTTCTAGTTTTCTTAATTCCTAATCTCACATACACAAAAAAAAAAAAAAAAAAAAAAAAAAACCTCATCGCACGCACAAAGCGCGTGTGATGAGGCTAGTGTGTGTATGTGTGTGTGTATATATATATATATATAAAAAATTTACGAATATATTCTCTAAGGGACATATGTTATGGTAAAACTCTTATATTAATTTTAAAACCAAATTCGTCAGCCACAGGCCACAGGTGTCAATTTGTTTAATTTCTCAAAATTTGTAGTGATATTCGTTTAGATGTTTGAAACCTCAAACACTAGAATCAGCCCTTTATTAATATTAGCTTGTAACCTCATGCATATGCATGGATATACTTAAAAGATATACATTAAGATGCGTAGTATAATTTTTACATATAATTTAAATATTATTGACAGTCATTCTTATAAGAATATTATTAGGTAGAAAATGTAAATTGTCCATTTAAAAAAAAAAAAAATTATGTTTATTAATTTTAAACTCTTTGGTTTTTGTACGCAATAACTCACTTGGATGGATATTTATGATGTGGTCCCACATTTGACTTCAAAATTAAGAAATAAAATTCTTTCTAAAAATAAATAATTTATGACACATAGTGCAAAATTGGACTTCAATTGTAAAATCTAATTTGATTTTCTCTAAGTTTTGCCTATTAATATATATATATGTGTGTGTGTGTGTGTGTGTGTGTGTGTGTGTGTGTGTGTGTGTGTGTGTGGGTGCCTGAGGACCGAGGATGAAGTTGAAGAGTTGCAGTGCTGATGTGGGGATATCACAAGCCCGAGAAGGAAATTCGTCCGAGGAGAGGAAAGGATGAGACAAAAGACTTTGAGGTGTTCCAGGTGGGAAGAAGGGTTTGAAGAGAGAGAACTAGTGATAATAAGGGAAGTTTCTAGTTTGGGGTAGCCTGCTGCCTCCGCATTAAATGGTGGGCAACAGCTTTATCAGCTGCATTGATGAAGAAGTGACCCGAACAGTGTAAATCACAGCTAAGCAAACTTCTTCTACCACCTTCTTCAGATGTAAAAAGAGACAAATATTATGAGGGGAGATTTGTTAGGTAAAGATGGAAGGTTAGGACGTGAAGGAGGGAGGAGTATATAAGAAAGATAGGGTTTTCAGAAAAAGGGGATGAAAGTATCAAGGAGTAGAAAAAAGAAACAAGAAGAGCACTGAGAGGAGAGGGTGAATAGTACCATTTTTTTATGACTTTGGCAATGGCTTTGTGGACTGGAGGAGAGAAATCCTTATTTATCTGATTGATGACTGGATCAATTTTGAGGCTATCCCACCATTTTACTGAGAATTCCCTGTTTAGGAAATTGTTGCTAATTGCATAGGACCACATGCTGATCCAATGGATTTTATACTTGATAGTCATATGCAAGATTGTTGGGAACTGAGAATTGTGATGGTTGACTTGGAGTCTTGAGCTGAAATACCTGAGGGCATCCTGGAGAGGTTCTGGGAAGATCTGAGGAATTGATCCGAACATTTCTCACCATTTAAGGAACCATGTCGGTATTTGGTTGTTGAAATACTTGTCAAACATTAAAGAACCATGACTTTAACATTGTGTTTGGTTGGAGTGATTTTAGGGAGGATGGAAAACTAAGGGAGGAAAATAGGGTGGAAAACAGTGTTTTCCACTGTTTGGCAAAAGAAGGAAAACACTGAGGAAGGAAAACTCGGGAGAAAATTTTCTCTCCCGAGCCTACAATTCTCATCCTCCCAAATCGGGAGGAAAATTGTGGGGAGAAAAGTGGACTTATGGCATTTTTACACAAATGCCCTCTCCCACCTACCCTCATTCATGACCTAATGGCCTTCTCACCTACATTTTTCTTCTCAAAGAAAAAAAAAAAAAAAAAAAAAAAACAGAGAGTGAGAGTTGGAGAAAAGAAAGAAAGAATGAGAGTTGCTAAAAAGAAAGAAAGACGTATACAGTAAAGAATTGAACAGTTGATGAAATAAATGGCAGGTTCAAAAGAGGAAAGGCACATAGAACATGACAACAGAGAGTGAGAGTGTTGGGGGTCATTTTTGAGAATCCAAGTAGAAAGAAGAAAGCCCAACAACAAGGGCAGCAAAGGATTGGCAAACAGATGGCAAAACCATTAGGCCCGAGCGGCAGGAATAATAGATCACAGGTCCATGAAATAAACAAATGGGTCTTGAGGAGGCAAATGGGCTTAAAGAAGCCCAGAAAGAGAGAAATAACATACCCATGGGCAGTATATGATATAGAAAAGTGAGAATGGGCCACTGCAGGCTCAAAGTAATGTAAACAAAGAGAGTAAGGGGTTAATGGCAGGCCCATGAACCCCAAGGATGAGAATAAGGTAATTGGGCCAAGGAAGCCCAATGAAATTAGTAAAAGCCCTTGGGAATGTAGAGTTAGTAAAAGGGCCACAGAAGCCCAAAGAAAGCAAAAGGGCCAAGGATGCCCAAGAGAAAAACAAAAGGGACACGAGAGCCCATAAGTAGGAGAACCAATAGCCATGCTAAGCCACTGGGGGAAAGAGTAAACGGCAGGCCTAAAGAGACCCAGCAGGATTGAGTCATTACAGCAGGAATGACAGAGTAATATGGCAGGAAATGAGGGCAATCAAGAAATGGGCCGAAAGAAATGTAAGGCCCAACATCAAATAAAGCCCAGCCCCTAAGGGGAGCGGGAAATCGAAAAGCAGCTCACATAAAAGATCAAAAAAAGGACGAAAAACTGTGCAGACAAGCCTCCAGACCACAGCGGATGAATAAGCAGCAGACAAATTTTGGACACACATGGAAGGGAGGCACGCGCAAGGCCCAGACACTACCAGCCTGTATCTAGCCAATACAGGACATGGTGAGGTCGTGGGTCAGAGGTAAGAGGGCATGGTTTGGCGGTAGGGAGAGGGGAGAAATCTATTTTGAGGTTCCTGCTCAGGCTCTTTTGGGGGAAGTGTCCTGCTGGGACTACCCAAAAGAAGCAAGCTGAGTTGGAACCACTAGGTGCATGTCATGAGGGATAAGGAGAGAGAAAGAACCCAGACCGTAGCAGGAAAGGGTGCCACGGTAGACAAACAAAAAAAACACCCTTCTTTGTCTGGTGATGGGGGGTGGCACACAGACGGACCAGTGGTGGTCGACAAGTACACCCAAACCAGACAAAAGTGGTTAAGGGCTAAAACAATAAAATCAGGTCACGGTAGGCACTATAAAAGAGACCCTTGCCGTGAACAAAAAACAACAACAAGAACGGGAACCATAACTAAGGAATATGAATTTGAAAAGAAATACCAGGAAGCAGAAAGAAACGAGTGTGAAGGAAAGAAAGAAAAGAGAAAAACTAAAAGAAAATAGATAGAGAGTTAAAACGGCAGGCATGCACCAATAGGTTGACTCCTTCTCTCCCTCACAAAATCCTGCTCTCTGTCAAAACCAAAAGGAGTCCTTTGTGCATCAACCATTCAGGTTCGTTTCCCTCAAGGTAGTTAATTTCCACGGCAGGACTTCCCTGGGAGATTAATTGCGTTGAGAAGAAACGTTCTTTCCTCTCTGGTTTTGCTCCTGCAGAGCAGATTCAATCTGATTTCTTTCTCTTCTGATTAACCCACATATATTACCATTTGTTCTTTTTGTTCTTTCGTAAAAGTAATTATTATTACTGTGATTATGTTTCTTGAATAGGGATCATTTGGTCATTTTCTATTAAGTAGATAGGATATTTTATTTTGTTGTTATTACCATGTCTGTTTGCCACAACTCATCTGAAACAGCTCTGCCTGCCGCAAGCATGTTCCTGGCAAGCAAGACATAGTTTGCGCACAAGCCGGACCAAATTGAGTTGCAGTTGGACCGGTCCCAACTCGCTTATCCAGAAAGAAAGAAAACTTGGGCCTAGTGCAGCAAGAAGCAGCCCAAAATTACAAGCAAGGCCCACCCCCTTACAGAGAGCTAGAGAAAAAAAAGAATGAATGAGAGCTGCTAAGTGCTGGAACGTTCTTGAATGAGGGAGAAAAAGAAAGAAAGAAAAGAAGGGGGGATAGAGATAAGGACAATGTGTGTGGAGGCGAAAAAGAAGAAGAAGAAAAAAAATAAAAAAAGGTATGGATGAAATGAAATGAGAGAAAGGAGAAATAATATAAATAATAAAAAATCCTAATTGAGAAATGTTATCACAATATTTTTACAATAAATTTTAAGTAACAGATTGTTATTAGTTAATATTGGTGAGTAAAAAAATAATTTCAGTGGTGGATTCAAATTAGAACTAGTAATAACTTTCCACATAAAATTTATTGTGAAAGTATTGCGAAAAATGTTGTAGACGTAACATTTTTCATTGAAAAATATAATTGTTGGTAAATTTTATATTATTTAATGAGTACGAATAAATCTATTTCTTTTACCTATTATGTAACAATAGTATAATAGTCAATTTACCAAACAAAAGAGTTTTCCACCCTCCCACTTTTCCATCCCTCCAACCAAACACACACGAGAGAAAACTAAATATTTTTTATCCTTTCACTTTTTCATCATTCCATTAATTTTTCATCCTCCCACTTTTCCACTCCTCCAACCAAACAAACCCTAAATCTCATCTAAATTAACAGCTAACTAAGGGTAGGGTGCAAAGTGTGCGGGGATAATAGTTTACCACTATTATTGCAAAGTTTGTATTTGCATAGTTTAGGAGGGTAAGTGTAACAATGAGTATACTTAGGGGATAAAATGTAATTTTCCCATTTTAGAGCATCCACATCAGCTCTTTTATAAATGTGTAAAATACACATTTTGACCACTTTTACATATTTTGAACCAAAAAACACTCCACATCAGTCCATTTAAAATCATGTAAAATTTTGTAAAATTATCCACGAGCTACAGTACCCGTGTAAATTTACACGGGCACTGTAGCTCGTGTATTTAGTTTTTTAATAGTTCTTTCTCTCTCCTCATTACCTGACTCTCACTTCCCTCTCTCTCTCAGGCCTGCGCTCTCTCTTTCTCTCACAAAAAACCCACTCCATCCTTTCATCCTCAGTTCTCTCTCCCTCTCTCACATCTCTCTCTCTCTCGTTCAAAGCAAGCCACCGGAGTTCACAGCGTGGCGAGATCGGCGCTGTGGGTCACAGCGTGGCGAGATCGGCGCGTGGCGTGTGGCGTGGTCTCGATGGTGGCGATGTGGGTTTGGGTCGATGATCGATGGCGGCGACGTGGGGAGGTCTCGATGGTGGTTTAATCTGAGTTTATGGTGTGGGTTGGTCTTGGTTTGTGTGGGTTTGCTTGGTCTGGGTTGATTTGGGTTGTGGGTTGATCTGGGTATGTGTGGAGGCGTGGAGGCATGGAGGCATGGAGACGATGTCGTTTTGATTGACGTTGATTTTTCTGTGTGGGTTGATCAGTGTTGGTTGATCTGATGTTGATTTTTCTTTGATTTTTCTGTGTGGGTTGATCGGGTGGTGATGATGGTGTGGCTGTGGGTCTGTGAGAGAGAGATTCTTTGATTTTTCTTTGATTTTTCTTTGTGGGTTGATCGGGTGGTGATGATGGTGGTGATGGTGGCTGTGGGTCTGTGAGAGAGAGATTCTTTGATTTTTCTGTGTGGGTTGATCGGGTGGTGATGATGGTGGTGATGGTGGCTATGGGTCTGTGAGAGAGAGGGGCAGTGAGGGAGTGAATAATAAAAAATTGTAAAATAATGAATATTTTATTGAATAAATGTGTAGAATAGATAAACTAATGTGGGTGTTTTGTAAAAGTGAATGTGTAAAATAAAAAAAGTAGGTTTTTTCGTGTAAAATAGACAGAAAATTTAAACGAGCTGACGTGTTCCAAACATGAACTCCTAAACAAAACCAGTTCTGGTTTTTTGAGTTTCAGTTTAAGCTTAGCTTATCAGTTATCACTCTACTAGTCTTGAAATGCGCCTCCACATAACCTTTCAAGCTTCTGTCTTTTTAGCCAATGACCCAATGTTCCATTTCCTCAGCTTAGTTGTTTTCTAAAGTCTTTGGGTGGTGGGCTTTTTCTATATGGATTTTGGGGTGGTGGGTTTGGATGGGTTTGTGGGTTCAGAAGCTACTGGTTTTTCTTCACTTGCTTCTGATACTGAGACAAAGCAGAAGTGGTACGGATCTGGGTTGTCCAAGCAAGAGAGATCTGCCAACTCTGAAGATGACTGGAGGAGCTCAAAGCTGCTTAAAACTGATGACTTTGCTGCCTCCAAGACAATGCAACTTCAGCACAGAAACACTTTACTGAGATCTAATTACACTACTCTCTACTCTGATGGTCAGCAACAACAACAGCAAATGCCGAGCTTCTCTAGTCCCAAATCAGAATCTTTATTAGCTGAAAAGAATTCTCACAATGCCACATTATTGCCTTACTTTCATCACTCATTATCAGGCTATGGTAAAAATACAGGTACATATATTAAGCAGTTAAGGATGTGAAAGTGAAATGTCTTTATTTAGTAGGTACTTGCATGGAGATTATTAATTCATGATCAGATTGATTGGGTTGGGTTTAATGTTTGATTGTGGGGTTGGATATATTGGACATATATTATGTTAGATGAAGTCTAAAGATGGGTTGTCATTGGTTATTTGGGTTTTGATTCCCCTGTACTGGTGGAGGGTCTTTTCAAGGAAATCTCCGGGGCTCTTTGTTTTGAGTCTTGTCAATTAAAAAAACTCTTTTAACTATTCTTCTTACCTTGATACTTCTTTCTACTTGTTTTTAGGAGATGGCTTCTTCTTTTTTGGGGTGCAATATTTCAGACACAATAGTCATTAGAGACTAGAGGACACAAAAGAAATAAATAATACAAATATAAAAGATAGCTAAGATACGAAGAGCTTTCACAGCAAGAAAAGTCCCATTTTTTCTTTGCTTCTGAGTCCTCTATTTATTGAAATTTCCCCCACCATTCTTTAATATATCACTTTCTTTGTAATTTTTTTTTTTTGGGTACTATGCAAAGACTAAGAAATTCATGATTTTTGTTGTGGCCTCTTTAAATATTGCAGACAAGCTAATTTTGTGTTCCCTCCAACACCCTTTTCCACACTTTTTGATTTTCCTGTCATTTTACACTAAAAAAAAAAAAAAAAAGAACTTTTTATTTCTAGTTTGCTAGGAAATGGGTTGAAATTTTGGCTTCCTTGTCTTCACACTTTCCTATCTGTGGTTTATTTTAAATCTTTTCTGGTTTTCTTTTTCAGGCTATAGTTCTGGGAGCTTGAATGGTACAAGCATGCATGGGGCTTTAGCAGGAGCTAGAGGGCCATTCACTCCATCTCAATGGATGGAGCTAGAACACCAGGCCTTGATCTACAAATACTTGACTGCAAATATGCCTGTACCATCTAACTTGCTCATCCCCATTAGAAAAGCCCTTGATTCTGCTGGGTTCTCTAGCTTTCCAGGGGGACTTCTAAGACCCAATACATGTAAGTCTTTTTTCTCTTCCTTTTAGCAAAATTAGGAAAGCAAGATTTTTTACATCCACAAGATTGGCATGTCTATCTCTTAAAGCTGTTCTCAATGTGCGTTTGATATTTAAAATTGCTGCATATGACACATCGCTCTCTCTCTCTCTCTCTCTCTCTCTGTGTATGAGGGCAGAAGTTTTAATTAATGTGCCACTGTATCTCACTTTTGCTAAATCCTTCAATTCCTACTGTAATCTATTAATTTTCGCTTGTTAATTGTGATCCAACACTGTTTTTGTTCCTATATGCCACAGATCACTTTGTTTATTTAAATAAAAATCTTAGTACTACATAGTACTAACCAAACTTACTTTACAAATCAAGAAAAGAAAAGAAACTTCTGCATATAAACTAATATTGTGTCTGTTTTCTTGTTTTGATTTTTGGTGTGTTTATGTCAATAATCCTGTTTGTAACTGCTATTTTATCTGGTTCCTAAATTTATTTTACCAAGTACCTACTAATCAAACCTAGTTCAAAAATTAAGAAAGAAAGAAACTTCTGTATATATTTAAACTAATATTGGGTTTGTTTTCTTTGGTATTTATGTCAAAATTCCTGTTTGCACTACTATTTTATCTGGGCCTTTTTAATAAAAATCTTAGTACTAAGTACTATCCGAACTTACTCTACAAATTAAAGCAAAAAGAAGAATCTTCTGCTTAGAAACTGATATTGGTGTTTGTTTTCTTGTTTTGATTTTTAGTGTTTATGTCAAAATTCCTGTTTGTTACTACTATTTTATCTGGTTCTTGATTTTGGATGCTTTTTTATTTGGTTGTTTTGTGTGTGTCAAGTGGGATGGGGCTCTTTCCATCTTGGATTCTCCAACAACACCGATCCTGAGCCCAGAAGGTGTCGTAGGACCGATGGTAAGAAATGGCGGTGCTCTAGAGATGCTGTTGCCGACCAGAAATATTGTGAAAGGCACATGAACAGAGGCCGCCATCGTTCAAGAAAGCATGTGGAAGGCCAAACTGGCCATGCTGTTTCCGGGACCCCAACTACTACTACCACTACAAGCACTAGCACTAGTAGCACTATCTCAAAGCTGAGCCCTATTGCATCATCCTCATCAGCTTCAGTGGTGGTTCCTGGTGGTGCGTCTAATAGCCTTGCCATTGCTGCTCACCAACAGCTCAAGAACTTGCAGCCTGGTGTATCTAATCCTTTTGCAGCCACCACCATCAACAGGTGAATAATAATAATAATAATAATAACAATAATGATATTTGCAATATCTCATGGACTTGAATTTCTTATCCTTTTGGCATCTATATATTCCCTGCCAGACTTCACATTTGACATCTAAATTGGTGTGTTAGTGTGGTACGGTATGCATTTTGGTTACTATTATCATATCTTGTTTTGTTTTATGACAGTTGACAGGAAATAGAATCATAGAATCCATTATATCATCTTTGCGGTACTGCTGATAGTAACTGGTCCTGGTGTCCAAGATTCTTTATTAAGAAGGGTTTGTTTATATTTGTTAAAACTTTTAGTACTACCACATAAATTGTGGGTATGGTTTAGGTAGTACTATTTAACTAAGGACAAGTAGTGGCTCTAATTGAATTTTCATACTACTATGTACTGGCTAAGTGATGTGTTGGTACGTAATTTTTCTTGCAGGATGTTTATTGACAAAGAGAATGTGGGTGAGAGAATGCAAGATACATCTGGCCTCTCCATTCTATCTTCCTCCATTGACCATAAACCTAAAGAAAACTCATTCATGAATCAAAAACAGCAAATCCCATATGAAGAATCCACTAGAACTGAGTTTGGGCTAGTCACTTCTGATGCCCTCCTAAACCCTTCTAGTAAAAGCTCAAGCTTAATGAACTGTTCGTCACAAGAGCTTAGTGAAAGAAGAACCAAATCACAACAATCTCTTCGCCATTTCATTGATGACTGGCCTAAAATTCAATCTGATCGCTCAGCTGTTTCCTGGCCTGAGCTTGACATGCAATCAGATAGGACCCAACTATCCATTTCAATCCCTACGGCTTCCGTAGAATTCATCTCGTCCACTTCCTCTCCCAGCTCCAATGAGAAACTCACTCTCTCGCCGCTCAGACTCTCACGTGAGTTAGACCCAATAAGGATGGGTTTGGGAGTGAGTAGCGTCATCAATGAGCCAAACCAAAGGCAAACGAATTGGATTCCTATCTCTTGGGAAACTTCCATGGGGGGTCCTCTTGGAGAGGTTTTGCATCGTAGTAATATCAACGTGGCGGATTGCAAGAGATCATCTGCGCTTAACCTTATGACTGCGGGTTGGGACAGTAGTCCTCCTTTAGGATCATCTCCAACTGGTGTGTTACAGAAAATCACATTTGGGTCTCTCTCTAACAGCAGTGCAGGAAGCAGCCCAAGAGCTGACAACCACAGGACCCTTGAAGGGGATAGCCTCTGTAATGACCTCCTTGGCTCAACTCTTGTGAGTTCATCGTTGTCATTGCCTGCCTTGTAGCCACTTGACCAGCCAACTAAGGAGCTATTAGGTGATGCATGAAAAATGAGTTGAACATTGTAAGAGTTAGTTTTTGGAGTTCCATTTAGTCTGTTAATCTTTTATTTATTTATTTTTAATTTTTATAAAAAATTTGGTAATCCTTTGTCTCGTTTCACCTCCTGATTTGTGTTAAGTGGGTGTTATTTTTTTTTTTGAGAATCTTTTATTTTTATTTTTATCTTTCTGTGCACATGTTTAGTAATATTGTGTTTGTTTACCAATCCTAAACTTTTGGTGCTGGGCAAGGGTGGTGGTTGGTGCGTGTGGTTGAGATAGTTGAATAGATGGTGAGTTCCAAGTCCAAGTAGGATTATGATCCATTTTTAACACCATAAAAGTAGATAGATTTTGGTTTTAGCTGTTGGCGTAGTCAACTTGTTCGCTCCATAAAGGTGTAGTATTTTGTACATCGATTGTATCCAATCAATTTCTAACAAGATGTTGCGTCCGCGGGTGTGGTCTACATGAGCTGATAGGCATTAGTTGCATGTAATCGATGTATAAGATAATCAAAACATACTTCTCTTATCGGCATTTTGTAATGCTGTAGCTTTGTTAACTTAGATCATTATAAAGCTGTTACACATTAAGAATGAATCATTAACGAACCACTTATTGTAGAACATATAGTTGAATGTTAAAACAAATAAATGAATACCTTTTTCTGCATAATCTGCGTAAGAATCAATACGCACATAAATGTTTCTGTTCATGTATTTATCAAATCTGTTGTAGCTCTCAATTCTGATCTGAACAGTAGCTTTCTATTTAATCTGACTGGTTTTGCATCTAATAGAGCTGGACCAGCTGGTAGATTTCAAAACGACAGATCATTTAAAATTTACCCTTAACAGGCCGCAAGCCAATCCCAAAGGAAAAAAAAAAAATGTGAAAAATGCATGCCATAGGCAAGGATCCCAGGATTGCTCATTATATTATTGTGTTGCATACAAGCATTGCCTCAGTGAACATTGTTGGGTTATGAGGAGACTGGTTTTGTCCCTTTTTGATCCCTTTTTGGGGTTATATATACTGATGTTTCAGAATTAGGATTTGATGTATTGGCTTCTCAAAAAAAAGGATTTGATGTATTGTACTATTGCATTATTCTCTCTGATGTAGTAACAGTTGCTGCAACTCTGTGAATGCAGACATATTGTTGAATCATGTAAACCTTTGGCTTTGTGATGTGTGATTGTTCTTTGCTATTCTTCTCTAATTTTTGCTTTTCACATGTTCTTGGAATTAAGTTAAATTCCTAACACATATTGAGTGGAAAAAACACAGGCTACGCATAAATAATGAGTGTAAACTTTAATCTCCACGGTCAGCAATACTTCAAAAAGAGCAAGTAATATATGGTCAAAGTTTATACCAAGTTCTGTAAGAATAACTGACCACTAAGCAGCCCTGGTGGTTGTGTTCACAAAAACATCTATAACTTGATGTTCAGATTCCTCAGAAATTTGTGAGGGTGAAAAACCTGTACAACGTTAGATATAGACTTTCTAGGATTGTGTTTTGTTTTGTATCTAAAGAAGTGTTTGTCCCGTGTCTCCTATTCAGCTGTTGTCCTTTGATTGAGATGGCATGTTCATTTGTGTAAGCTTCTAAGAGCATTCACATCCCAAAATTCTATCCCATCCTATTTTACCATCCCAAAAAACTATTTTATCAATTATACCATATCATTTTACAATACTTTCAGCATCCCAACTTTTATTTTACAATACAACACATTAAAATAATATTTCTACCCAATAAAATAATATATCCTAAAACTCAAATAAAAACAAAAACCCAAAACCCGGTGAGAGAGAGATGAATTGATAAAGTGAATAAAATATTAGTTTTTTTTTTTAGAATAGTGCTACAGTGCAATTCTACCATTGCAAATTTTTTTGCAATAGTTGGTGTTTGCAAGTCTTGATGCTGGGCTTGTTTGGTGCATTAATGCTAAAATTCTCTTATATATAGCATTTGCAATACCAAATGCGAATGCTCTAAGAAACATGGACACTGCCATGACATGATAACTAAAATGATACTTGTAGGAAACATGAAACTTTGTCCGAGACCTATGAGATGCAAATAGCTAGAAAAGATCAACACACACAAATTTATGTGGTTCGGCCAAAACTAGTGCTTGATAAAACTTTAACAAAGAGAATTTCTGAGTATATAGCAAGATCACGAATAACAATAACAGAGAGAGAGAGAGAGAGAGAGAGAGAGAGAGAGAGAGAGAGAGAGAGAGAGAGAGTTCTGCTAAAATTTTGAATGTCAAATAAGAAAAAGGGAATTCTTTTTCTTAGAGAGAGAGAGAAGGGGTGGGGCTACCTATGTATTATGTCATCTTAAAAAAATTTCCTTGAACGCATGAGTATTATAGGTAGTGCAAGCAAAATTTTGATTTAAACTATTCACCAAATAATTAAATCTAGTTTGAAAGAATTGACCAGTTGGAAAATGAGGCTCACTCTGTAAAATGTGATTCTTCAATAAGTACAAATTAGTTGGATGTATTTATGCACAATTACTATGTAAAAAAAATAAAAATAAAATAAAATCTCAACAATTGAAATTAAAAAGAACATTTTATTTATTGTAATAGTGATTATGGCCCTAAATAAAGGAGGTAACCATATAAATTATCAATGATTGTGACCTCCAATCTTGTATTTTTATTTTTTAATGCCAATCAAGATGATATTGAAAATAATTTTTTCATTCCTAATTCAGCAAAGTACTCCAATTATTAAGGACAAAGTTTAGTTACAAAATTGATTGTAGCATAAGGTTACAACCTTACTCAATAAAATAAAGGCAAAAATACACTTTTGATCCCGACATTTTGGGCCGATTCTCATTTTGGTCCCTATTTTGATTTTACTACTATTCTAGTTCCTAAAAACAGAAAATCAATTCTATTTTGGTCCCAACCATAAACCCACTAACAAAAAATGCATATGTGGCAAATAAAGTACTCTGTTGGCAGGCATTGCAATTAAAAAATAAATAATTGATCCTACATGTCATTAGCCACACATCCATGTCATATCCACATTAGCAAAAAAATTCATTAGGCATTTAAATAATGCTATGTCAGCATTTTACTTATTTTTTTAATTAATTTTTTTAAAAGCCAAAAAACAATAATTAGTTTAAAAAAAAATAAAAAAAAGGCTAAAATTAGTTTTATTTCCTCATTCGCATTAGAGACAGACAAGCTTTCTTATTCGAAAAAGAGCTCTAGAAGTTCAGTCGGTGTTCTCTCATCTCTTAATTAAGATATTTCGAAATCGAGAATCGTGAGACTCGCCCAAGCTAGTAAAGGGGCTTTCATCGGTATTTTGTTTAGGGATAAACCCTTCTAAGGAAAGGATGAGATATAGCGTTAACTCCACTTGTTGGTATTCGTTGGGACGCATGCTTGGCTAAAAGTTCTAACTGCTCTAGTTGAGACTGCTGCTAACTTTCCAGCTACTGGATCACTAAAAGCTATAAATATATATATATATATATATATATATATATATACATATATTAAAATTCTTTGAATGGAGGTTTAACCACAATTACCAAAATTGTTGAAATATTTCGTCCAAACTTTTATATATATATTTATATATATATATATATATATATGTGTGTGTGTCAGTGATTTAGTCTAACTCCAACTCATTCCAATCTTTCTTTCATTCTCATCAGCTTCCACTTTAGAAAGGGAGAGATTCCAAACCCAACAGTATGGATTAATATACGTATCTCAACAATTAGTTTATTATTAAACCTCCATTCAAAGACTTTTAATATATATATAACGTCCATTCTTATCTCTTCTTCACTTTCTTCTACCTCTAGCTCTCTCTCTACAAAGAAAAAATAATAATGGAAATTTCACTGGACAAAGTTGCCACCTCCATTCTTTTTGTTATAATAACAACGTTGTCATGCATGATTCTGAATTGGGTGTGGTTAAGACAAAAATATTTAGAGAGGTGCTTGAGAAAGCAAGGTCTTGTAGGCAATTCCTATAGACTTTTCTTCGGGGACACGAAGGATAGCTCTATGATGATAAAGCAAGCTTGTTCTAAACCCATAGAACTCTCTGATGATATTGTGCCACGTGTTCTCCCCTTTGAACATCACACAGTGAAACATTATGGTATGTATGTCTACAATAAACTTAATTACCTAAAGATTTTGTTGCAGCAAACACAAATTATATCTCACTCATTTCCACAGCAATAAAGTATGTATGGTTGTTTTAAGTCCTGTAACTTCTGTTTAAAAGCTGCCAACTATGAATTAGCTTATGCCCAAAATCTTAAATCTGAACCAGAAAAACTAGACCGATTGATTAAACTATAAACAAGAATCTAAATTGGTAGCGGTGGAGCCAAAATTTTCTTAGGTAAAGCTAATGTTACTACTTCTAATTTTAACACACAGCTAAAATTATTTTTTGCCAATTAGTAATAGTTAATAAGAAACTCTCACTGGAGGTTTGTTGTGAAAATGATATAGACATAATTTTTTTTTTTAAAATATTAGATTTTCTTCTAACCTTCGTGAACAAATGCAGGCAAGAATTCATTTACATGGCTTGGCCCAAGACCCCGTATTAACATTATGAGCCCTGAACAAATCAAAGATGTTTTCACCAAGATTGGTGACTTTCAGAAGCCCAAACCAAATCCACTTACTAGATTGCTTGCAATGGGAGTAATAAACTACGAGGGTGAGAAATGGGCTAAACACAGAAAGATTATCAACCCTGCTTTCCATTTAGAGAAGTTGAAGGTTATATATTACATTTCTTATCTTTTTAAATCCATGTGGAATCAATAGTTGTGTCCAAATTAGATTATTGTTATCACTTTAGTAAAAAATGTTGTACCTTAGTTTGGAGCAACATGATTTATCTTTAAAGTGATATTGTACAAATCACCAAGTTTAACACAAAAACACTTATGTGTTGAACTCCATAGCTTAGTTTCAAATGTCCGTCTAGCACATTTTTGTGATCAAAAAACTTATAGGCATAGTACAATAATCACAATAGGGAATTGTTTGCATTTTCGTTATGAATAATGTTATAGACATAAACTATTTTACAAACTTTTTTACAAACTAATGATGTGGTGAGTGATTATTTGTAAGTGAAAAGATGACGTTAGTAATGGACCTAAACGAGAACCAGTAAGAATTTGTCACATAAAAAATTTGTAAAAATGTCGTGAAATAATTTGTGACTGTAGCAGTACTCATAACTTAAAAGTGACAATATTTTTTGAGATGGGTAGTTAATGGGAGAAGTAGGGTTCAAACTACATACACTAGGCACCACAAAGAATATGATTATTGCTAGATACTACCTTTGATTAATTAATTCAAAGTCATTATAGAAAATACTACCTTTGATCTATTGCTTAAAATATGATTGACCGAAAATATTGTGTGCAAATAAGATTCTAAGTACATTCAAACATCAGTAATGCTAGTATAGCAAATAATATTATATGTCCATTTTCTTCTTTTTTTTCTTTTTTTTTTAAAAAAAGACTATATGCCCATTCAAACTTTTAAATATGAATAATATCAATTAAATTTAAACTTAGATTCTCGTTTGCTCAAATGGGAAAAGTTTGACTCCTACCTACACCCAAATATTTTCTTTTTTAATAGTATCTTGTTTTAAAAGTAAAGAATAATTATCATAGGGTAGATGCTACAAATTTTAAATTCTATCTCTATAAAAAAATTAACTTAAAAACATCTATTGCAATCAAATTAAAAAAGAAAAAAGAAATAGTTACAAAGCATTTAACTACTTTGAATTCATTATATAAATGAAAGGGTAATTCTTTGTTGGCAATTTGACATATATTACAAACCGCATGTGTATTATAAGCGTAGTTGGGATTCTATCAAAAACAATATAGAGAAATAATATAGACATAACATTTTTTTACTGTTATTGAAGTGGTAAATTGTTAGTAATTTTTCTCTTTATAAAATGGTTATTGATTTTCATATGGGCTATATATCATTAGTAACTTGTCATTTGCAACAGCTGTGAAAAAATTTGTGAAGAAAGTTACGTATGGAGATTTGTTGAACAATATAATGCCAATAATCTTGTTTCTATTTATTATAGTTTAAACAATTTACATTGCGATTGCTACAGCTTATGTTACCTGCATTTTATCAAAGTTGCATTGATATGATTAGCCAGTGGGAGAGGTTGATCTCTGAAAATGGATCCTGTGAGTTAGACGTATGGCCTTATCTTGAAAACTTGTCAAGCGATGTGATTTCAAGAACAGCATTTGGAAGTAGCTATAAAGAAGGAAGAAGAATATTTGAACTCCAAAAAGAGCAAGCACAACTCTTTGTAAAAGTATCACAATCTGTATACTTTCCTGGACTAAGGTAGTGATTAAACATTCAACTTTGAAATTTAGTCAAGTTTGGTTCCTTACCCCCCCCCCCCCCCCCCCAAGAAAAAAAGTCAAATTTGATTTTTATTGAGATAGGATTAACCAATTACAATTCAATTTATATGTTATATAGATTGAAATTCTATCGTATCTATTAAATATATATATATGCTAATTTTTTTTTATAGGAATGTGCTATTTTTTAATATAACAAGATTTCAACGAATTTCAACATTTGCTTGGCCCACCTTCCAAATAAAAATTCTCATGCATCTGAAGTCCGATCATTGTTTTAAAAATCAGTAAGGTCAAAAAATTGATTTTGGCCCCAATTCCCAGTTTAACTAGGTTTTTGACCAATTTTGGGTAATTTTACCGGATCGGATTGGTTCCGGTTCCTAGTTGAATCGGTCGGTCCTGTTCGGTTTTTAAAACCATGTCTCCAATGAAAACAAAATTCCAAATTTTATTGTTTATTCATGAATAAAATTGGTTATAACCTACTTTCCTAAACATCTCATCAAACACAAAAATTAACAGAGATCATCACATTATAATTAATACAATTTTCGTTTCTGTGTCTTCAATCTTCACAATTTACTAAAAGCTAATATTTATGCATGCAGGTTTTTACCAACTAAGACACACAAGAGGATGAAGGAAATTGAAAGAGAAGTACAAGACTTACTAATGGGAATCATTAACAAAAGGGAGAAGGCATGCAATGGCAGAAATGACGACTTATTAGGCATACTAATGGAATCAAATTCTAGAGAGATTAAGGAATTTGGTAATAAGAAGAGTGCCGGAATGAGTATTAAGGATGTAATTGAGGAATGTAAGCTTTTCTACCTTGCCGGGGAAGAGACAACCTCGATTTTACTTGTTTGGACAATGGTTTTGCTGAGTAAGTATCCAAATTGGCAAGCTCGTGCAAGAGAAGAGGTTTTGCAAGTCTTTGGTAAGAACAAACCTGACTTTGATGGGTTAAATCGCCTTAAAATTGTAAGTATTCCCTAAAGATTCAAATTTTTCTTTATTTTCCTATAAAATTTATATGTAATGTCTTTCAAAGATGAAATATTCACATCCATGAATATTCATGTCAATATTAGTTAATTGATCGGGTAAAAGCCATTTTCTATTGAGCTCATTATAGTCAGCATACTCATTTTTTGTTAGAGTTGGCACTTGGTAGTATAGAATATAGACCACTAATTTGAGTGCAAACCTCAAATTTGATTAGGTTTGTAGATCGAGTAATAAATTTTGTTTCAAATTTTATCAATCATAAATGAGCTTCAAAATCGAATTTTGTTTCAAGAGGAAAATTTAATGAACTTATTTTATTTTACAAAATTTTTTAAGAAATGCACTTTGGTAATAGTTGGTTATCCATGGCGTAGGTAACCATGATATTGAATGAGGCTCTGAGGTTGTACCCACCAGCAGCTTTGCTACTTCGAAGAGTTCACAAGGAAACCAAGCTAGGAAATTTGATTATACCAGCTGGAGTGGAGATTGCTCTACCAACAATCCTAGTCCACCATGATTATGAACTATGGGGTGAGAATGCAAAACAGTTTAACCCGGAGAGATTTTCAGAAGGCATTTCAAAGGCAACAAAGGGCCAAGTATCATTCTTCCCATTTGGTGGGGGTCCGAGGATATGTGTTGGTCAAAACTTTGCTCTAGTAGAGACCAAGATGGCTTTGTCACTCATTTTGTAGAACTTCTCATTTGAGACGTCCTCATCCTATGCTCATGCTCCTTGCTCAATCATAACTGTTCAACCTCAATTTGGCGCTCACGTTATATTACATAAGATATGGTACCACAAAGTTGTTCCAGTTAAGCAAGATTTATCACCATTGTGCCTCGTGGCTTATTTGGTGTTCTATTTATTATTTAGTGATTAAAAACCCATTTTCTAAAGAACAAGAAACAACATATTATGATTTCCACTCTATTATATTATGTTTGTGATTCTACATCCATTATTGCATTAATTGAAGGAAACAATGTTGAATAATGTTTAAAATATATATAATTAGAAATATACATCATTATTATTGGTAAATTTTCATTCTAAAGCATAATGTTAATTTTTTAATCCTATCCAAATTAAAAACCCTTTTATAGATTATAAGATCCCGATTTTAACAACTTTATTGCAAAGGCTAGAGTATATGATGCTAGTAGAAAATTAATGAATTTACCTTAAGCGTTCTAAAATTGAAATATTACACATAGGGAGATAAAAATGCCATTGATCTCTTTGGACTCAGCCAAAAAACTAAGGAAAAAAGGGGAAGAAAATGAATTCTCCAAACTGAAGCAATTTATTTAAGAAATGCCAACCAAATTTTCTAAGCACCCTTTTGCAAATCAACCACCTTCTTCCACGAGTCTCGGCTCGATATCTCGTCCCACCATCTCCCCACATTTTCTCCCGAAGTGAATGAATTGCCCTTATTAGTGTCACTGACCAAGTACTGAGTGTTGGGCAAGTGTGAAAGATCAGCCAAATAAAATTCATCACTAGCCAAGAACCGAGCCTCCCTGAGCCTCTTTTCATAAATGTCAAGCACTTTCGACAGCTTCTCTTCATTTAGCCTGAAAACTACTTTGTCTTGCTTGATATTCATTCGAGGCGCGAATGCAAGTTGAAACACCTGAAACACTTTCTGACTATAAATATTCTTTTCTTTTTTTCTATTCTGGCTAGTGAGGTTTCTGTTTATGGTGAGGACCATCATGAGCAAGATACATCCTATGTCAATGGCAACAGTAAACACATTCAAAAAACACATTCACATGCTAACAACCTTCAGCAAAAGATAAGGCCTTACTGCTGCCATTGACATAGGAAGTATCTTGCTCATGATTGTCCTCACCATAAACAGAAACCTCACTAGCCAGAAAATCCTAGAAAATATATATATATATATATTTATAGTCAGAAAGTGTTTCCACATATTCAAACCATAAAATAATTGGATTACCTTAATATTTTGTATGGTAACCTTATTTGGCATTGGAGTTTTCACTGCACTAGAAATTGGTAATGGAGAAGCTTCCTGTAAAAGAATTAAATAGTTCTATATATCAATAAATTAAAAAAGCATGTGGTGAGATTGTCATGATATTACCAACTTAATTGCACATAACCTTTTGTAATGGAGAAGTAGATTCTATATCCTTCACGACAATATTTTCATTTTCCTACACAGGATATCAATTGACTTCAGTCACATCTTTTGAATACTAAATTATACCAAAACAGTATATTAAATTAACAATAAAAGATAAAATTACCACTTCTGAAAGCACTGTTACATTGGTATCATTTGAAATGCACTTCCCCTGAAAATGAAAATGATTCCATAATTTGAGTTAGGAATAAAGAAGAAGCAAAGACACTAGTTAACAAGTTCAATCTTTCACAAAATAATAAATTCAAAAAAAAAAAAGTTCCAAAAAACCTTACCTCTTCCTGCAACAAAGCCTATTAGGCTTCTTTACAAACATGAAAAACCATCTTTTATCTAGGTACCTGAGCCTCATAATTTTCCAAATCTCTTATAGTACAATTAAGAAAGTATTATTTTCGTCCCCTAACAAACACCTATTAGGTACATTTCCTAGAAAGTGAATTAAGATAAGTTGCAGGTTTCTAATCTTTGCACAAAATATGATCTGGCCAAAATCATGATTAATTGATATTTAGTACAAAGCAAAATATTGGATACCTTCTCAAATGAGGTCTGATGAATTGCTTCATCAAATAGTTTCCTTCAAATGAAAAAATAAACAAATGTTTCAATTGGGTATTTGTATACACTTGAAATTCAAGCTTGAAATGTCTACTTTCTAAAAAATTAGACTGCGTCAAGGAATTCCTTACCGTTCAAAAGTTATTGTCAAAACGGTGACCAAAGATCAATTTTCAACACATTTTCAAAGCGATTTAGTCTCGTGAATAACTAGCCACTAACGTATTTTTTACAAAAAATTTGATTTTGTGTGGATTGGTCTCGAGGTACAGGAATAATATTTTCAAACCAAATTCATCAATGGAACGTTAGACTTCCATTTTTTCGCCCTTCTATCGACACGTAGTTGGAATTGGAATTTTGGGTCACTCGATCGGTCATATTCAAACGACAATAAATCTCTTGATTTGAGTCGAAAAAATTCAAAATTTATATTCACATTCAAGCTCGAAATGTCTACTTTCTAAAACATTTAGACCGCGTCTAAGAATTCCTTACCATTCAAAAGTTATTGTCAAAACGATGACCAAAGGTCACTTTTTAACACATTTTCAAAGCGATTAAGTCTCGTTAATAACTTGCTAGGGTGGGCTTCTTACTATAGATAACCTTGTTAAGAAGAAGTTACCTCTTATGAATTGGTGCTGCCTTTGTTGATGTGAAGAGGAAACTGTGGATCACTTATTGATCCATTGTAAGTATGCTTATACTTTGTGGAGTAAAGTCCTTAGTTTGTTTGGGGTTCAGTAGGTGATGCCGAAGAATATTGTTTCTCTTCTTACTGCATGGTGGAATTGGTTGGGGAGTCACACTTCAAAAGTGTGGAATATGGTTCCAGCTTGTATTATGTGGTTAATTTGGAAGGAGCGCAATGCCTATACTTTTGAGGAAATTGAGAGACTTGTAGATTGTGCGAAGTCTTTGCTACTCAGGACTTTGTTTGAGTGGTCCTGGATTTAGGGGTTTACGCATTGTCATTCTTTGTTTGACTTCCTTAATTCTGTTAGTCTTTCTTTTTGATTGGTTTGTATTCTTTTCAATGCAGTGAGTTTACTATCGTAAATTCATTGTGCTTTTATTATCAATAAAGCTATTATTACCTATCAAAAAAATTATTTTTTACCCAAAATTTGATTTTGTGTTGGTTGATCTCGCGATATAGGAAAAATATTTTAAAACCAAATTCATCAATGGAACATTAGACTTCCATTTTTTTTGTCCTTCTATTGGCACATAGTCGGAATCCGAATTTCGGGGCACTCGATGGGCCATATTCAAACAACAATAAATCTCTTGATTTGAGTCAAAAAATTCAAAATTTGTGTTCAAATTCAAGCTCAAAATGTCTACTTTCTAAAACATTCAGACCGCATTTAAGAATTCCTTATCGTTCAAAAGTTATTGTCAAAACGGTGACCAAAGGTCATTTTTAACATATTTTCAAAGCAATTAAGTCTTGTGAATAACTATCCACCAACGTATTTTTTACTCAAAATTTGATTTTGTGTTGGTTGATCTCGCAATATAAGAAAAATATTTTAAAACCAAATTCGTCAATGGAACGTTAGAGTTCCATTTTTTTGTCACTCTATCGGCACATAGTTGGAATCCGAATTTCAGGTCACTCGATGGGCCATATTCAAGTGACAATTAATCTCTTGATTTGAGTCTCGTGAATAACTTGACACCAATGTATTTTTACCCAAAATTTGATTTTGTGCTGGTTGATCTGGCGATATAGGAAAATATCTTAAAACCAAATTCGTCAACAGAACGTTAGACTTCCATTTTTTCACCCTTCTATCGACACATAGTTGGAATCCGAATTTTGGGTCACTCGCCATATTCAAACGACAATAAATATCTTGATTTGAGTTGAAAAAAAATCAAAATTTGTGTTCAAATTCATGCTCGGAATGTCTACTTTCTAAAACATTAGACCGCGTCTGAGAATTCCTTACCGTTCAAAAGTTATTGTCAAAACGGTGACCAAAGGTCACTTTTTAACACATTTTCAAAGCGATTAAGTCTTGTGAATAACTAGCCAACAACGTATTTTTTACCCAAAATTTGATTTTTTGTTGGTTGATCTCGCGATATAGGAAAAATATTTTAAAACCAAATTCATCAACGAAACATTAGACTTCCATTTTTTTGCCATTCTATCGGCACATAGTTGGAATCCAAATTTCAGGTCACTCGATGGAACATATTCAAACGACAATAAATCTCTTGATTTGAGTCGTAAAAATTCAGAATTTCTGTTCAAATTCAAGCTTGGAATGTCTACTTTCTAAAATATTAAGACTGCATCTAAGAATTCCTTACCGTTAAAAAGTTTGTATACATACGCATGCCCTAGGTTTTCTGAGGCATTTCTTTTCCAAAAATAAAAAATAAAGTTTATTTGGACCAAAAATATGTTATATTTTTCATAAACATTTTCCTCAAGTCAATTTTCATCTGATCGGGCCCTAAAGTAACCTTGGGCTTTAGAATTCTTACATCATTGGGGAACGGAGGCTCGAGTCGTAAGTGGTACAAAATACGGTATCTACAAGTACTTTTATATTACATTTAATAGATAAAATTCCATTTTTTACTGTTACTTATACATATCGTAATACATTTTACACCATACTCTATTAGCTGTGTTATATGAGTGATGCCACAAATGATGCCATCAACAATTTATCATGTGAAGAAGATGCCGGTTCTGTTAAATTACAAACACTAGATGATGCAAGTGATGTACAACTCATCTAAATTTGCAACTATGAAGAAAAAAAAAAAAAAAAAAAAAAAAAACACTATTCGTTAACTATTGCAAACCCCCAAAAGAGGAAAAGGAAACAAAGGATCCTTTAAGCTGTTTAAATTTGTATTACAAAACAGTTTAACGTTTCTTGCAATAATGTAATCCCTATTAGAAAGTGTTTTGATGCTATTTCCTTTTCTTTTATGTACAGAGAAGGCAATGTTCCAGCTCATTTTTTAGCTCAATGGGCGGCTTTTGTTAATTGGGTAGGGCCAGTTCCCATCTCTAAGGTCCCTCTCCTAGTTTTTGAGGCTGAGAGATGGTTCCAGGCCCTCCCTTCTTTTGTACTCTGATATTCATAAATAAAATTTTTATTCAAAAAAAAAAAAAAAAAAAAAAGAAGAAGAAGAAGAAGCAAATCTTACAAAATAATGGACGATGGCATAGTTGGTGTTATGTTTATAATTAAATTTTGAATGGTGTTCGACATAAAGGCATATACTTTATTACTTTATTACCTTCAGCCACTTCCTCTCCCTCCCTCTTTCATGTTGTTTTGTCTTTTTCTTCCTCAACCTTTTTGAAACCACTTTTTTTTTTAGTCCCTTCAATTGTTCACATTCCATCGATTGTGTACTCTCCTAGACAACCACAAAGGTAGTTGTTTTTATGTCTTATATTGCTTAATATTTGTATCTATATTTTTATTGATTATGTTGTTTGTCTTTTTGATTTGGGTCCATATATTCTTGTAAATATTGAGACCATGCATACCATTTTGAAGTTTATTTGTTATGTTGGTATGTTATTATTTTGAATCCTTAATGTGGCTTTGGGAATGTTAAGACTTTGGGTTTGTTAATTCAATTTTCCTCAATTGTAAGGCAACAACCTACTGTTTTTTCTTTTTCTTTTTCCTTTTTTTATGGAGACAAGGTCTATTAGAGATGATATATCTCTTTTTTATTGACCCTATGTTTGTGTTGGAATTGAGAATATTCAATAAAATCTACCTTTAATTTTTTGTGTACATTAGTTATATTTTAAGATTATGCAATAATAAATTGTAGATTGTCATAATTTTTTTTAAAAATAACATTGTTAATACCAACCCACACATCCCGCCTAATCCGCTGAATTTCGACTTTGGTGGGTCAGTGGCAAATTGGAATATTCCCAACCCGCTGGTGGCAGATTGGATAGAAATATTAGCTTTTACCTACCCAATCCGACCTGCACATACCCCTAGTTGGTTTAGTAAGTAAAGGGTTTCAATGTTGATTAGCTTCTTATTTATGTTTTTTACTTAATAAGATTTTGTGAAATTTTTGGTGTTTTGACTTAAAATTTCAATTTAGGACCATTGAGTATTTAGGTTCAAAAAAGTGATTCAACAACTGCAACTCCTATTTCTCCTCATCTCAAACTGGACATGGCATTGGCCTTTTTTTGAAGCCACCAATTATGCAGGTTTGGGCATTATTTTTATAGATAGTCATGGTTCTCCTATTATCGTCCATACTCAATTAATTCCTTGCCAAGGAAACCCATTGTGGATGGCTGCCACGCTCTATTGAGAGCATTACACTCTTGTCACGAACTGTGGATCACGAAATTGATTGCGGAGTTTGCCAACTCATAGTTTATGGCATTAATTGAGTTGCAAGAACCATGCTTGAAGGAGATTTCGAATGGGTTAGAATAGATCCATGTTTTTTGAGAAATAGACAAGACAGTGATAAGTAAGCGTACGAGTTGGCTAATAATGTTACGGAGTTAAGGAACCCTCAGCTTGTATTAAGAGAGTCATCTTTTCTCCTCTCTATTATACCCTTGGAACCTTATCAATAAAGTTCTATCACTTTTGAATTTTTTTTTAAAAAAAAATTAAAAAAGAGAGACACTTTTTAGGATGTTTCATATATATTTCATTTTTGGAATTTAGCAACTAGTTTAACCAGAAGACGAAGTTCTACCAATGTCTTGCTGTCACTCAATCTTTCCATTTCCGTAAGAACACATCATTCCCACCTTCTTTAATGAATGTAGTATTCCACAAAATTTATTTTTTTAAGTAGTGTTCCACAATCAGAACCTCATTATGAGGTATTTGTTCATTAATCAATTATTAATGCAACTTAACCATATATAACCACAGGCAGAGTTTGCCTACAACCTAGTTTGGAGGAAGTTCCTCCAAACTGCTGTGGCACATTAGGAAATTGACAAGGGTCCTAATCATGTGTGATGCATATGACCAACTCAACCAAACTTAATCACAATTAAACTATTTTCTCTCCAAGCCAAACCGGTTTAAGCCGATGAGTGAAGATAAAATAGTTTAACTATGGTTAAGCTGTAAGTTGGCCAGGACACTTGTCAACTTCGCAGTTCAGAGAAACTTCCTCCAAACTAGGTTGTCGGCAAACTTTGTCCTATAACCACCCCCCTCACTCCCTCCCCAAACGAATTATTTAACTTTAATAAATTAATGTTTGCAGTAAAAATCTTGAAATAGAAAATGCTTAAAAATCGATAGCTAGCACATTGTACACTTCTGCAGCTTGTTCCTCCAACAGCGTGCAAAAATTTGCGACTGACCGACTGACTGAATTGTTAAAACCTCTAAAACCATTGTGATTTAGATTTAAAAAAATGCAAAGCAACTTCCTCTGATATAAGGGTATCCAACCCTTCCACCAACTCCTCTAGCAAAGATAATTATACATATGCACTGTGTATTATTTAATACAGGTAATACGAATTATGCGCAGGCAAAACAGCAGATAAAGGGCCAACCTTATGAGAGCCGCTGCCCTGACCTGCCTCACCTTCCAATACAGTATCAGCAAACCGATAAAGATCCGAGGTTGTACTCCTATCAGTCACATCCACAGATCTTGGGGAATTTGGCAGACCAGGAAAACCTTCTAAAGATGCAGGTTGCCCAACAAAGCCCTGCCCAATTGATCTCTCTCGAAATGTTGCATCTCCAATTCCATGACCATGCCATCCATATGCTGGACCAATTACCGTTGCGCCAAGAACATTTTTAGGCAAGAACCCTGCACCAGATCCATGTGGTATAAATGAAGCAGTAGGATAATTACTGACATGACCAGATTGTTCACCATCTAGTAAGTTTACTGGCATCAACCCATCATATGAGCTCTTGCTTTCCACTTGTGTAATAACTCTTTGTTCTTGCATGCCACCAACTGGAGGAGACATCAGGGGTGGTGCTCTGGCAGTAAAAAACAACCGCTTCATTCCTTGACTCTTCATTTGATTTGAGGACTGAATTTCATCTGCTTTTCTTTTCCGCATTACCTTATCTTCAATTTTATTGTCAAGATCAGAAATTTCTTTCTCCAAGTTGATTATATTTTCTTTAATTCTCCATCCAGGAAGAAGCTTTGTGGGATCAATCTTGTGATCTTCCAAACACCTTATCACAGATTTCAGAGCAGCTAATTGTTTTTCATTCGCTTCTTTCTGTACAAGACATCACACCACTTGTTTAACACATGGATGCATGATAAATAGTGATAACAATAAGAGAGAGAGAGAGAGAGAGAGAGAGAGAGAGAGAGAGAGAGAGAGAGTTTCTTGAAGGAAAAACTGTATTGATCTTGCTTAAGAATGAATAATGAATAATACACTTGTATTGGTATTTATATAAAAATAGTCGCAGATCCACGCTATGCGTGAAAATAAATAATTATTTTGTATTGTAATATAATGTATATATATTTTTTTCTCTAAAATTTTTTGAAGATAATTTTTTCTCCTTAAAAATTAAACAATTTCTATTTGGTCCAATTAGGTCTACTTCGGTCCAATTCGGTCTGCTCAATCAATTTTGACCCCCCATAATCCATTCTAGACTAATTGGGCCTTAAATTGATTCTTTTTGTAGGTTTTCTTTTTAAATTTAGCTCAAAATTTTTTTTCCCTTAATTTTAGGGTTGAAAAGTATGAAATTTTATTATATTTGGGCTAAACTCTTTAGTTTTGAGTTAAAAAAATGCAAAGAAAATACTAAAATAAACATTAGAAATTAGAAATATGAGCCCTAAAAATGCAATAAAAATTATAAATATTCAAAAGTTTTATTCGGTCCACATTCGTTCTATTTGGTCCATTCTGTCATCTTTGGTCTTATTTGGTTCAATTCGATCATATTTAGTCCATTTTGTCCACTAAAGTTCTATTCAGTCCATGTCGGTCCATTTCGGTCCATTCAGGCTACATTGACAATATTCGGTCTACATTGGTCCTAGTCTGTCCACTTCGGTCATATTCGGACCACTTTGGTCCTATTCAATTCATTCTGTCCTACTCGGTTCTATTTGGTCCTATTCGGTTCACATGGGTCCTATTTGGTCCATTCTATCCATTTTGATCTACTTCAGTCCTATTCTAAAAACGGTTCTATTCAGTCCACATTGGTCCTATTCGGTCCGCTTCTGTCCATTCTGTCCACTTCGGTCTGATTTGGTTCTATTCTGTCCACATCAGTCCATTCGTTCTTATTCGGTCCAATTTGTTCTATTTGGTCCAATTCGGTCCATTTGGATCACTTCGGTTCATTTTGATCCACTTCGATCTATTTTTGTGCACTTACATAATGGGAAAAGACATGTTTGGGTTGAAAGCACCTAATCTAAATCCAAATTTATTAAAAAAAAATATATATATAAATCTTAAACTCGTAATATCTAAAATCTTAAGCATAGAATTTATTGTTGCTATACTTTTGTTGAGCCACATTAATGTAGCATTTCAGTCCATTTCAGTACAGCTAACTTTAAGTGAAAGTCTTTTTAAACATAAAGGATATAAATATACAAATGTAATCTTTAGGGCTGTTATTCATTTGTTTTAACGTTGTTACTTTTAAATGAATTGCATGAGGTTGATTATACATTTAAGCAAAATAAATAAATATATGCATACACATATGTATGTATTTATAATTTTTATTTAAATAAATTATTCAAATTATTCATTCTTTATTCTCTAAATTTTATTGGAGAGAGAGAGAGAGTACTTGTGATAGGGAATTAAAAAATACAACACCAAAATGTATGAACCCAAAATAGAGTTTTAAAAATCACAATGATTCATCAATATAAAGTAGAGTTGGAAGAAAGAATAAAAAATCAAGAGAAAGAGAATAACCATTTTTTCAAGAGATAATGTGAGAGAGAATAATAAGAAATTTATAAAAAATAATATGAGAAGAAAAAAAGTAAAAAAAAAAAAAAAATTGTAATAAACACCAAATTATCCGAGTCATGTTATGTAATAAAATAACATTATATTTGTAGGGATAAGGGGCCTAAGAATATATGTTGGGCCTTGGGCTTTGTTTGAGGACGCTTATTGGTTCGAGGACAGATAAACAGTAATGAAGATGTAAGACTCAGAACTTCACGAGCAAGTTATGACTGAGAAGGCTGGGGAAGGTAGGCCGATGAGAAGTATCTCCTCGGCTAAGCGAAGCAGAGGTCAGAAGGTGTGAAATATCTAAGAGAAAACTGCTGTCACCGCATTGAATGCTCTGTACCTAACTTTCTGGCCACATTAATGAGAAAGTGATATTTGAACAGTACTTTTCAGCCTTACAGCTACTCTCAAAGATTTCAGGAAGGTGCTGATGGGACAAGGATCAAGACCAGTAATCTAATGTACATGTGGAGGGTGAAGATGAAAGAGAGCAGAGAGTATAAAATAGAAGGAAGACCCAGATGGAAAGGGATCGAAAAATTGAGAAAGAAATACTGTAGCAATAAGAGCTGTACTTGTAATCAACTTCAAGAAATATATATAAAAACTGATCTCCTCGGACTGTGCCGAAGACTATTTTCTTTAGAGAAAACTAGTCTATCTTTACCTTATTATTATTTGGATCCGCTATAATTGCTACCCAACTCATTATAGCTTAGTTTTCCAACCCACTCTCTAAAAATTTATTGTATTGGGCTTTTTGGGCCTAGATCCTTTTAACTTTTGGGCTTAGGACCCAAATTGCGTCCTTACAATATTCTTATATACTATCTTTATAATGCAATATGACAACATCTATGAAATTAAAAAGCATGAAAAAAAGATAACAACTTAAAAACACAAAACTTAATCACATCAACCTAAAGTAGAGTTCCAAATAATACAAAAATTCATCAACCTAAAGTAGAGATGCAAGAAAAATATAATAAAATCCACCAAAAATGAAAAAAAAAAAAGAGAGAGAGAGAGAGAGAAAAAGAGAAAAATAACTTTTTATTTGTGAAAAAACTATGAATAGAATGGAAAAGCTAAGTGTAAATTTATAGTAAGAGGAGGGGAATAAGAAAAGCAAAAAATAAAGGAAGATAAAGGGATAGAAGAAAAGTAATATTAAGGTAAATAGTAGTGAGGAGATGAAAAAGTAAAAAGGAGGAGAAAAATTAGAGAAAGTATAACAATAAGTTGGAAAATTAGTAAGAAAAAAAAAACTTAAAAATAAGAGAGAGAATGTTGAAAATTGGTGGATGATGTGGCCGTTGATGTGGCTCAACAGGAGCGTAGTAACAATAAATGCTACGCTTCAGTTTTTAGATATAATATAGATAAAAAGAATTGTGTTGTAACAATGTTAATTTCACACAAACATTATTAAAGTTACTGGTTGGCATAAATCATTTTACCATAAATTGAAATGGGTTTCAGTGCATGGCGAATACAAATTGCAAATTGTTTCTAAAAGTCACCTTAACATTTTCTCCAATGAGATTGTTTACATGGTATTAGACTATTGGGCAAAACTTAGATACAGTGTTCAGGTGTTGTTTCTTAGGTTCCGTTCTTAAGATTTAATTATATGAATTTTTTCTCATGGGATAAAAGTGTATTTTTAGTTAAGTACAACCACATGAGAAAAAAGCAACATGATTAAATCTTATGAAGAAAACCTAAAGAATAGTACTTAAATACTGTACCTAAGTTTTGTCTTACACCATTTGTTGTTGTCTATTCCAATTGTTTGAAATTTTAAACCAAGGATGCTCTCAATTTGTGACCTAGGAAATCGAGAATGACTCAATTTTTGAAATAAAATCATTGTTTGAATTGGCTTCTCAGATAGGTAGCAACTAGTATGTTATCAAAAAAAGGTTGCAACTAGCAACGCTGACCTTATTCATGTGTAAAAAACAGTAATAAAAAAGAAAACTTAAGATAGAATCATTGAAGTTTTTTTTTGGGCCTATTTAAGTAGGTTATTTAAGATGATAGCTTCCTCATTGAGGACAGCATTTTTTTTTGTATGTTGACAGATATCACTATCAAACCAAATTCAAATAATTTTTAAGCAACAACTGGCGTATAAGAGCATCTCCAATGGTGTAGTTAAAAGCAAAATACTCTCTATAATAGAGAGTGAGACCAAAAAAAGGGGCTCCAACAGCCTCTCTATCCCTTGAATTTTTTTTTTGCTAATGAACAGTAGCTCATCAGGTTTGATGAGCTACTGTTCATTCTTCAAATCTTTTTTTTTCTCTTATAATAATTAGGTGTTAAATAAAAAAATGTTGGAAGATGTGTAGTTGTTAAAAAAATAATAAATAATGAATGAAGAAATAATATTTAAATGAGATAGAAAATGAGATAGAGAGTCTGTTGGAAAGTGTATTTGAAAAAGTGGGTAGATAAAGGTAAAAGTCACTGTTCATTTTCCAAACAGTACAAAAATTTGCTGAGTCTGCTGGAGATGCTCTAAAGCATGCATATGCATATGTCATTCTCATTAAAATGAAAACTTTTTACAGGTGGAAGTGAAAATAGGTTGGAACAGCTTGCTTCATTGCTTCTATTAAATATTGTGAAAGAAAGAGAGTAGATAATTGATGAAGAGAAGCATAAGCAAGAGAGAGAGAGAGAGAGAGAATAGCAAAAATGATGTGATTCAGCTTGAGGGCCTTTGTTCACAAGAGAAGCCTTTAGTGAATACATTTTTACAATACAAATTGTGTCACAAAGTATCCTAGTGGGGTATACATAGGGATTAGGCTAATCCTAGTTGGCCCTACAATAGACATTTTTGATCATTACACGTAACAAACTTATGCCTTTAACATTAATTCCCTCTTAAACTCAAAAATTGACTTTATGCTGTCTAGAGTTTCGTATATAAACTTCTGAAGATTTCTTAAAGATATGCCTTGAAAGTGATTATGAATGATCAAGATCAGATACAAATAAACAACGTAGTATGAATCGTCCAAATTGGAAGAATGATGATGGAAGACAACTACATGGGCATGAAAATGGCTGTAGCAAGAACTACTATGAATAGAATAGGCCTAATTGGAAAAATTCAACCATAGTCAACTTTCAAAGATTTGGTTCATTAGTTAGGTCAACGGTCCTATTTAATGGTCTGGCTCAGTTTAGATTCATGGTTCAGCAATGAGCCGATGTGGTATTCAGTATTTGGATCGAATTGAGTCAGGTGTTCAGTTCAATCGAATTGCTATTTTTCTTCTTTCGGCACGTGTAGGAAGTTCTGGGTTGTTGGGCTCATGGTTATGGGCTGCAAAAATTTGCATTGTGGGTTTTGGTAGGTAGAAAATTGGATTGTTGCGGTGAATCTAAGTGAAAGAAATTAAAATGTTGGATCTAATGGCTCTAATACCATGTCAAATATTGTGAAAGAAAAATAATAGAAAATTGATATAGACAAGAAAGAGAAACTTGATGACCCACGTTGGCAGGAGAATCCTCTTCAATGTTTACATCTTTACTATATGAAATGTGTGTTACAAAAAACCATGAACAAGTATCTATAGGGATTAGGCTAATAACCCTTGTTGGGCCTCCTGCATTATTATACGTAACAAGCCCATTTTTTATCTCTCTCTCTCTCTTTTTATTTTTATTTTTAAAATTCACTTATTTAATTAATTTTTTTAAGATAGGTAGATAATAAGAAAGAAGACAAAGTTCAAAACATAGACATGAAATGTCCCTTTTGGTAAGAGTTTAGGAATTGGTTTTCAAAATGACGTGAAAACTGTGGTTTAAAAAAGTGTTGTGAAAACATATATTTAAAGTACTCATAATGCAAAAAATGTGCTTGGTACTATGTTTCTAATAACATATTTTCAAAAGTGAAAAAACACATATGGGTTCCATGGTTTTCAAAATAATTACAAGAATGCCACTCAAAACTGTTACTTGAAAATTGAACACTCTTCTTGAGGTGCTATCAAAATACAATGTTTCTAAATTGATAATTGTGACTCAAACACTCTTTGTTAAACTCTCTTATCATTCATGTTTATTTTTATTTATTTTTAATTTTTTGTTTTTTTTTGGTCCACAATTTTCAGTGTTTAAACATTGAAAATTGTTATTTGAGCTCCCTAACCAAATATGACTTGCACTTGGTTATCACTTGGGGGCTGTTTGGTTGGAGATTTCTAATATCATTATTTAAAATGATGTGAAAACTGTAGTTTAAAAAGTGTTGTGAAAACATGTGTTACAGTATTCATAAAACAAAAAATATATTTAGTACCATGTTTCAAATATCATGTTTCAGTGGTAAAAAAACATTGAAGTCTTGGATCTAATCACATTTATAAATTATAATTATACTACCAATGTTTGATAGAAATCGCATTTGCGTTGCGTTTAAGAAACATGCATTTTTTATGGGGCAAAGAACTGTACCAAACGCCAACAGGTACTGGTTAGTCTCTTCTTTAATACTTGTACAATATGTTTACCTATTCAGCGTTTAGATGACTCAACCCATTCTCAAAAAAAGAAAGAAAGATGACTCTACACAAACTCTGTTGGCTCATCCTAGCATTAATTCCCCACTATCACACACTTCTTATAACTATTACTTTTATATTTATATACTTACTTATGCTTCTGTCACAGCCACAGGTGTCAATTTGTTTAATGTCTCAAAATTTAGATGTTTGAAAACTCATACGCTAGAATCAGCCTAAATTTATTAATATTAATGCAATATGAAGCTACCACACGGTTTTAATTTATTAATCCATATGTCTTTTTCTCAGACCAAACGAGTAATTAATGTTGTCACTTGCTATACAAAGTTAGTTAAGCTCAATTAATTTCACTAGTGTTTGCCTATTTTATTTGCAACCTTTGGCACATCAAGCCAATGAGGAAATAATATATACATGCATGCTTTATGACACCCATTTCTTATTTTGTTTTTCACACAATTTGAAGCCAAACCTTGGTCAGTTGGTATGATTTCAGCATATTAATTAAACTAATCGGCAATATGAAATTCATAAAATGAACACAGGGTTTTACTCCTTGACAATACTAGCTACCTTAAATTTATGTGCGTTGCTTCATGCACACACATCTCAAGCAAACAGCTAAAAAACAAAGCCCATGGGTGATGTTATATGAATTAATGAATTATCTCGAAGTTAATATTGAGATTCTTCGAAATGTCTAAATTTGTGTGGGGATTTGGATTGTAAATATATATGTTACATGGATCTGTGTGTTGAGTCTTCTATAAATTAAATATGATTAGATACATATTTAAACCAGGCTACAGAATGAAACACACTGCTTAAAATATGAAAAACTTTAGAGACACATCCAAATTTACATCCAATTTTACAATATGTTTAAGTATTAACTTAAAATTGGTGCACAATAACTTTCCCATTTGTATTGTAATCTAATTACAAATTGAAACTCAAATATTTTATAAAATTGGGCGTTGGTTTGATTGTTTCCTTAGGCGGACTGTTAAAATATTGATGCAGGATCGAAGGGTAGTTTACTCTTGAAATGAAGATTACGCATACATTATAAATATAAAATCAAAGGGTAGTTTACTCTTTCTTCTTTTACATAATTTTCTTACTAAATCTCAGGTGTAACTAGGGAATAAAAGAAAAGTATTTACGTTGGCTATCATGTTATCTACCTATATACATTTCAACTTTCAAAATATCTCTCAAGAGAAATATTAAATGCAATATGTATATGCAGGATGTATGGTCTATATTTCTTTTCTTTTTGAACAAAGTTTCTCTCCAAATTAGTTTGGAGAGAAACTTTTCAAACTTCTCATATATATATATATTTTTTTTGTGTGAATTTTGAAAATCTAACCGTTGAATTTCATGTTCCTTATGTTCTTAACATGCATATCAAATCTCATTCAATGCATGAAGAATATAATAACAACATGTAATCTAACGGTTAGATTTTCAAAATTCACACTCAATATAGAGATATATAAAAAGTTTGTAGTTTGGAGAGAAACTTTGTCATTGCTTTTCCATTTTTTTCCCTTCATATTTGGTTGTTGACTAGCTAGAGTTAGGTGTGATGTGACTTGTGAGTACTTATGAATGCAAGACATTTAAATAAAAAAAAAACTTTTAGGCGACCTAAAGTACGTCTATCTTAGTGTCTGTTTGACATCACTTATTTTTGCTAACTTATTTTACTATTTAGCTTATTTTTGTTATTATTTATGGGTTCCACTGCATTTTTTGGTACTATTCATGGATTCCACTGTACTATTTCAGCTAATTTTTACATTTATCTACAGTACTTTCAGTAAAAAGTTTTCAGTTTCAGCAAAATAAGCGGTTTCCAAACGGACCTTTAGTACCTGTTTGGATACAGCTGATAAAGGCCAGTGTCTGCATTTTGGCGGTTTTTTTTTTTTTGAGAAGAGCGTTTCACGTGGGATTATGCTTTTTCAGTGGGTCCCGTGCACTGTTCATGAGACCCATAAGTACTTTATTCATAAAAAAACTTTAAAACTGGGTCTCACAGTACTATTCACACATTTAAAAATTATTTTGTTACAGTGTTTTCAGTTTTCAACAAAATAAGCGGTATCCAAACATACCCTTAGTATCCGTTTGGATCCAGATGAAAAAAAAGTTGCGTTTTGCGTTTATGTTTTTGTCTTTTTTTTTTTTTTTCCTTTGCTGCACCACGTGTTACAGGGGGACAGGTTTCATTGTTCATGCTCCTATTCATGAACAGTAATATGATTTATTTGACTTTTCAGCCTTTTCATCATACCTGTGGGTCCGTGCACTGTTCATGAGATCCACAAACTTCATTTTTCAGCAACTTTTTCATTAAAAATGGGTCACACGGTACTATTCACACATTTAAAAATTATTTTGCTACAGTGTTTTCAGTTTTCAGTTTCAGCAAAATAAGTTCTATCCAAACGGACCCTTAGTATACTTTCAAACTGGACTTAGAAGTATTACTATTAGGTATTTCTAGAATATAACTTACATAATAGTAAGTAATAATTACTCTAGGAGTAGGCTTGAAAAATTAACTGAAATTTCCAGTTTAGATCCCAAAGGCCTTAACTAATTCGATTGATTCACTTGTTGGTTAAGGTAGTTAATTAACACTAGGTTCGAATCACAATTAAGTTACAATTTGATCACGGAGGAACATGTCGCTCGATTGAACTCTGAATTTCACTCGAGGGAAGTTTTCAGTCTTGTACAGTGAAAAAGTTTCAGTCTTTAACCTATTTTACATCCTTACAAATTATAGAGTAAATGACACAAAATATTACAACACCATTTGTTATGGAATCAGTTAACACTAAATTTTCTAACAAAAGCAATATTGAAGACAAGCAATCTAAGACAACCTGTGTGTTGTATGCGAGCCCATACATAAAGGTTGGCTGAGTGTTCTGTATATCTGCCCATGAAGCCATGAACTCAATCAACCAAGAATTAATTAGTCCGATTTAGCCAACCCCTAAACTTCCTTTGCAGCTTTTCTAAGTTTCCCATGACGTAAAATCCAGGAATATGAAGTTTGGTCGTGTTGTCCCTATTATTCAGTTGTGATCTCTTCCCAATATTTAAGTCTATAAGCTAACAACCTTAGCTATATATAGTAGCCGTTAAAAAGTGTAAAGCAAATTATCATTAGCTCTTCTTAGAAGATCCTAGCCAAAACCTGCTTTCTTTGTTTATATCCACTCACCATGCAACATAGGAAATCTTTGCAAAGTGAAGTTTACACTGAAGTTAATGTACCATTTTCATGGGAGGCCAAACCTGGGGTTTGCAAAGTCACAAATCAAGCTTCTGGTATATCTATTACTCAGCATTTTACAATATCAAAGCTGCCTCCTCCTCCTCCTCCTCATCATCATAAACTATGCACGACTCAGCATTCAATAAGTAGTACTGGTTCTTTTAGAATAGGGGTTAAGAAGGATGAGCCTGTGCCTGACCCTTTTCTAGCAGCTTATGAGAGATGCACAAAGAGCCCTGCTAATCCTAAATCATCTAGCAAAAAAAAGAAAGATGATTGTTTTGGGAAGAGAAAGATCATGCTTACTCTTTCTTGTAAGCATTCATGCGATGTTTGGGAAGATAATCTAGTGAGAATCGCTAGGTTTCCAAAATGCTTTGCGAAAGAGTGAATTAATGATTGATCCATTTGTGAAGATTGACAACGGTTTGTTTGTTTTTATCTCTAGATTAATTGATTCATTTGATTAATTGATTGCAGTAATGATATTATTAGGATGTGTATGTTTTTATTAATTTCATTAAAGAAAAAAAAAAAAAAGTTTCAAATAAACTATATATCGGTTCAAGTTTTGTGTCAAAAACATTGCCTGGAAATTTAATGGCTCAATCAACTTGAACTAATTGTTAGAATTGTGTGATTAAATGATTAAATTTACCATATCTCAATAGCTTAAACTTTTGGAAGAATTAGTAATTTAACATGGTATTAGAACATGAGATCTTGAGTTTTTTTTGGGAGACCTGGTAATTTAACACTAATATACTTTTGTGAGTTTGTCTAGAAAAATTTATTTGGTTGAACATTATTGTTGAATTTTAGTAGTGCTAAATGTCTTTGCTGGGCTAATTTCTAATCCTAGCTGGTACCCTCCCATCCATACACTAAAGTCACTTAGCAGTCAACAATCATAACGATTCCAATTCTAGGAGATATTATATTGTAATTGTTTGAAGGAATATGTTAAAATGGGTGCTCGATTGTATTCACTAAGAAAGAATCAAGCCGGTCTCATTATATTAAAAAGTAGTAAAAGCAAATAAATAAACGCTCCTTTAATTGAATGTTGTGCAATTTCCTAGAAAAGTTCATTGATTATAATAAAAAATTCAATCAAAAGATTCAAAACTAATGCACTTTGATACTCATTAACCGAACCCTTATTTTAATACCTTTCACATTATAAAATTCTATTGTTTCAATACAGTTTTTATTTATTTTTATTTTTTGAGGTAACGGTTTCAACAAAAATCTGACCATTTTCTTTCTTCTACTTTGGGGGGGTACTATATTGGTTTGTACTATATAGAATTCATGTCCTCATTATTACTTTCTTGATTTTGGAAGTTATCCTCTATTGTATGTTAAGGTGGGACAGAGTTCTTTGCATCAGGCCGGGTTTCTCTAGGAACATTATCTTCTTTAAGAGAAAGTTGATTTTCTTTTCCCCATTGTTCAATTGTCTCTTTCTCTTTCTCTATATAAAAATTTATAAGCTAACAACCTTTACGGACTATTATTAGAAAAAGCATGCATGAAGCACACCAAACTCTTTTATTAGATCTTATCAAATCATCATCCCTGTGTATGTATCCACTCCACTTGCGACAAAGTAGCTTTATAATTTATCGAAGGAAGTTTTCCTCTAAAAAGTGATGCATTTCCTATGCCAAAAGTATCTTATATAATGCAACATTATTTCTCTTTATTATATATTTTACACGTACATGAACCTTACATAGACTTGAAAACGATGTTGCATATACCCCATTGCTACAACCTTCTAGGAAAGATCTTAATTTTAAGGTCTGGTTATTGGGGCAATTTACATTAAAAAGATACAGTCTCTTCCTTGTTTGTTAAGCATGTTTGGTGGAATAATAAGTTTTGAACACAACTCATCTACGCGCAATTCAGCTTCCAATGAAATAAAAAATGGGACATCAGTAATTAATGTGGCTAATGGCAATGTCAATTATTGGACTGTGACATTTTCGCATATCACAGAGGGTAAAGAAGAAGAAGAAGAAGTTGATGACATGAAAAAGATCCTTTTTGAGAAAGTATTTCACCCCTCATTATTATTAAGATTTATTCATTTGATCTTTTAATGTATAAAATATTATATCACCGCCATACACAAGTTAGTACTTCCCCTAGCACAAAGTGCATGGGTCTTGGGGGTAGGGGTTCAAGCGGGTAGAATAGTTATTACTTGTATTTTTAACCATTCCTCACAGTATGTATTGACTTGCGTACAAAATGTATAGAATTTCCTATAAAATAATACACAAAATTTCCCATAATATTGAATACACCTTTAACTTTATAATTTATAATATTTAATCTAAACCTTTCAATGAATCTATCTTAAATGGAGATAAATTCTATATAATTTTCTTTTTTATTTAGAAAATGACAAATTCTATATTTGATTCATATAGAAATCAAACTAATCTAAGGTACAAAATACAAATTTCATTATTATTATTATTATTTTGGAAAAGTATACAAAACCCTTCCTATGTTTTATTTATAGAACACTTAACCCCCTAAAGTTTTGAATGTAACACTTAATATCTTAGTGCAGTATTGTTTTATGTGTAAAATATTAAATATCCGTTCAAGTAAACGGTGAGTTGCGATCATGTGATGACACATGTCCATATTTATTCTTTTGTACTCTGATATTCATAAATAAAATTTTTATTCAAAAAAAAAAAAAAAAAAAAAAGAAGAAGAAGAAGAAGCAAATCTTACAAAATAATGGACGATGGCATAGTTGGTGTTATGTTTATAATTAAATTTTGAATGGTGTTCGACATAAAGGCATATACTTTATTACTTTATTACCTTCAGCCACTTCCTCTCCCTCCCTCTTTCATGTTGTTTTGTCTTTTTCTTCCTCAACCTTTTTGAAACCACTTTTTTTTTTAGTCCCTTCAATTGTTCACATTCCATCGATTGTGTACTCTCCTAGACAACCACAAAGGTAGTTGTTTTTATGTCTTATATTGCTTAATATTTGTATCTATATTTTTATTGATTATGTTGTTTGTCTTTTTGATTTGGGTCCATATATTCTTGTAAATATTGAGACCATGCATACCATTTTGAAGTTTATTTGTTATGTTGGTATGTTATTATTTTGAATCCTTAATGTGGCTTTGGGAATGTTAAGACTTTGGGTTTGTTAATTCAATTTTCCTCAATTGTAAGGCAACAACCTACTGTTTTTTCTTTTTCTTTTTCCTTTTTTTATGGAGACAAGGTCTATTAGAGATGATATATCTCTTTTTTATTGACCCTATGTTTGTGTTGGAATTGAGAATATTCAATAAAATCTACCTTTAATTTTTTGTGTACATTAGTTATATTTTAAGATTATGCAATAATAAATTGTAGATTGTCATAATTTTTTTTAAAAATAACATTGTTAATACCAACCCACACATCCCGCCTAATCCGCTGAATTTCGACTTTGGTGGGTCAGTGGCAAATTGGAATATTCCCAACCCGCTGGTGGCAGATTGGATAGAAATATTAGCTTTTACCTACCCAATCCGACCTGCACATACCCCTAGTTGGTTTAGTAAGTAAAGGGTTTCAATGTTGATTAGCTTCTTATTTATGTTTTTTACTTAATAAGATTTTGTGAAATTTTTGGTGTTTTGACTTAAAATTTCAATTTAGGACCATTGAGTATTTAGGTTCAAAAAAGTGATTCAACAACTGCAACTCCTATTTCTCCTCATCTCAAACTGGACATGGCATTGGCCTTTTTTTGAAGCCACCAATTATGCAGGTTTGGGCATTATTTTTATAGATAGTCATGGTTCTCCTATTATCGTCCATACTCAATTAATTCCTTGCCAAGGAAACCCATTGTGGATGGCTGCCACGCTCTATTGAGAGCATTACACTCTTGTCACGATCACATATTGGATTTGTATACTTTTCCCTTATAATAATGTTCAATCAGATTGATTGGTCATCTTTCAAACTTCTATCATTTGCTAAATGGCATTAATTATCCTCCGCCCAAAGAACACGATTTTTCTTTTTCTGGAATATCATACAGAAAATTCCGACCTGTTATGCAATTTTTTTTCTAGTGTAAAACAATCACTAGTTTGTTGGGAAATGTTAGTTTAGTCCAACTGTTGTCAATTTTAGAAAAAAAGCAATTTTTATGGATTTACTACTTGTTCAAGAAATACGTCTTTGACATTCCTAGACTAATAGAATTACCAATTACACAGAGAGCTGGGCGGCAAATAAAGAGTAGGTTCATGTCTCCCTCAATCTCAATCCCAATTACGTACATGGACACGGTCAAATATCACCCCCAACCTTCTCATTTTGCCCTTGAACTTCGACCCTCACAATTTTGTTACGTGCCGCTTGAACTTCTTTTCTAGCTACTTCATTAGCGACAAAAAAATAAAGACACCACAAACTTCGTAATATTTCTTTAAAAAAGAAGAAGTTGTAATTGATATACAATAAAAGTGATATTAGTGCCTAAATTAATCCTCACATTAATAATTTGTAAAAAAAAAAATTATGAAATTTATTGTGGTTGTAACATTTTTTTAAAGAGAGTTTTGATCCATGACGTCCACTTTTGATAATAGCTATTTATCATCAGACCAAGACACCAATCGGTTTTTGGTGTAAGCGAAGATTGAACCTCAGATCTCTTATTCAACCATCAAAGACTTTCTATTTGAGCTAACTGGAATTCATCTATAAAATTATTATTGTGGTCGTAACATGGTTGTTCTATTAAGCATTTAAGTTAGTGATTTTTTTTTTTGGGTAGAACTATATATAGTTGTCTACGATGTTGACTAATTGGTCTTTTTTTATTTTTCTCCACCTTCGTTGTCTCTTCCTTTAATTTTTTTTAAAAAGCTAATATCAACCTTCCAACCTTCACGATTTAGTGCCTTCAAAAAGTAATTTTGTTGTACATGAATACGCCTGCTATATAAGAGCCTAAACTAACTTACAATCCTTATACTACCAATACATCACAAACATTAGGATACAATAATATGAGTCGCTCAAAGGCTCATTCATGGAGGACAATACCCTTTTCATGGGAAAATAAGCCTGGGGTCTCCAAGGTTACACAACAAGAGTGCCCTACAAAAGGTGACTTTGTGCTCAAGCTACCACCCCCTCCTTGTCCATCATCAGAAACTGCTAGGACTAATTCAGTCCATGATTTCCAAATCCCTCTCCCTCCTTGTGCTTTCCATCCTCCTTCAAGAAGTTCTTCCAAAAAGGGACTTAGAAAGCAAGAAGACCCTTTTCTAGCTGCCTACAAGGAGTGCACAAAGAGCATTAGAAATGGTAAGTCAGTTAAAAATGATATTGGGTTTGGGTTCAGGAAGAACATGCTTGATTTCTCGTGCAAGCGCTCTTGCAGTGTTCAGGATGATTGTTTAGTGAGGATCTCTCAGCTTCCATTTGAGAGAGAATGAAGAGCACCATAAATGAAGTTTGGCATGTTCATCAATATATCCAAGAGTGGTTTGTTTTTGGCTCTTCTTGTTTGTCTGGTTTTTTACTTGTATCATGACAAATGGTGGTGACAATTTTCAGATCATAAATTGTGTATATTTTTCTTGTGTATGTTCATGTGTTCTCTTTATTAATTTTAAAGGAACACAACTAAAAAAAGTTGTCTACTTAAATTAACTCACAAGTGGTCAGTTTAGATATAAGCCAATTTGTGACTATAAAATGACCTTTAAAGGTGTTTGTTCCAAATTTGCCTCATCAAAAAGTCATATAGCTTTCAAAGTAATGTAATATAAGCACTTATTAGCCCATAGTATTGTTCATCCTTAGTAATATGATTTTTTTCCCCTTTCTAACCGAATATAAAGGACAAGTGGATGACAATTGTAGACATTAATCCCATCTCCAAAGGGAAAAATCATCCAATAGGACGATATCATGAGATATAAAACAAGGCTTGTATGTTTTTTCTTTTGATTTATTTAGTTTGTAAATGTGATTTCTATTCTTGGTTAGAAAAAAATTCAATAAAATATCTTTTAATTCTATAACTATTATGACTGTTGGGTTAAGATAGCTTGATCCTGGTTAATTAATTCAATTACACAAGTTGATTAATTAAGTCAAATTACATGCAAATCGTGAAGGCACCAACAAATCACCAAATAAACTAAATGTAGCGGAAATTAATTTGACACAGAGATTTGTTGACAAATGAGAAAAACCTCTTGCAAGGCAAAAACCCCATTGGGTGATTTTAAGGTCATCACTTCCAAGAATCCACTTATCAATAATCAAGTGGTTACTACCTTAGCCTATCCCAAAATACCAACCTACAGTTGAACTTTCGCTCCAATACCCAATTGGACTTATTCTTGTAGTAGCCTTCTTTCCTTTGTTGCACAAATCTTCAATTTGTGACTAATCATTTGCACGGATCCCAGTACGTGACTAACTCTAACAACTTAAATTTATTATTGGCTACAAAATTCTTCACTTCATAAACGATGAAGATTAGGAAACACTTGGTTACAAAACCCTATGGCGTACAAACGCAGTAACTTTTCACAGAGAAAATTAAACTCTTGGTCTCTGTATCCATGTATGACGGCTTTTAAAATGAGTCTTATATATGTCTAGGGTTGTAAGAAAATAAATCCTAAACAAATATATCAACATGGGCTGAAATTCAGATCTTGAAATTCTGAATTCGTAAAGCTCGATAGATCGAGCTTGTGTCGAGCTGCCCAGTAAATCTCGATAGCAGCTTTTTGTCGAGCTATCTGTCAAGTTTCAGTAAAACAGTTTTTCTCCACTTGTTTCTTGGATCAATCTTCATGTCTTTAATACAGCCACTTGATATGTATCAAACCTAACTTAGATCTACCCAATTTACAAGTAAAGTACGTTTTGTTAAAAGATTAGCTAATTACATAGAAAATATGACCCAAACAATGACTAATTAAGAATCAATAAGATTGGTTAAGTCTACACTTGAAGTACAATGACTTATTACAATTTTGAGACTTTACAACATGGATCAAACATTAATGCTAAATATTGAGGTCTCTTTTTTGCTTCGTGGTCACTTGGTAGTCCCTCGTTTATTCCTAGACGTCTACTTGGAGGTCATAACGTAAGAGAATAGACTACAACATATCCTAAACCCAAGTCAAATATCTACATAGCATGGAGTTTTTGCCCAAAATTTTCTCGCACCTAGGGGACTGAAATTTGAATTCATGGTAAATATAAATATATAAATATATATATATATATATATATGTCTGGGACCAAAAACAGAGATTCTATTTGTGCAACCCATGAAATGATAGTCTTTCCATAGATTCTGAGCAACATTAATAATTTGATTATTGAAACAATTTCTCCAACATTCAGCAAGAGCATAAGGATCAGCAAAGGACAATTGAGAATTTCCTTCAAACCATGGCCCTTGGTGAGTGTGACCATTAATGAGAATGAGATGCTTTGAGGGCTGGACATTCATCCAGTTATCCCTTTCCCATTTAGGCAACGTACTCCAACATATGATTGAAACAGAAGGATTGCTAAATCTTTTGATAGCATCCTGAATAACTTGTGGGAGTTGGCTGGCTTGATAATGGCTTGTTAATTTTATAAACCTGATAAAGCCATATTCAAACATTTGGGAAAGCCAGTTGGGATCCCTAATATCCTCAACATCTGAATCATCATCGGCAACATATGAACCATCATCATAATTAGTCAGAAGACCGGGAAATGGATGTTTCTTTTCATACACCCTGAGACTACTCCCAAAGTGTTCTTCCCAATCAAGCTGAATAAAAACATTATCACCTTCATCTAATTCATCAGGATCAGGGATAGTAGCCGTAACAAGTTTTTCGAAGTATTTGAACCATAGGTCAAAAGACCCAAACATAGCTTTGCTTTCCAGAATACTAGATTGTATATCTGTTGGCAAGTGATCAGGATAACAGTTAAAATAAATAGGACCATCATACAAAGAAGCAGTGATCATACCAAGAACGCTATCTTTAAAATTCTTAAATCTAGCATCACGTAAACACATTAGAACAGAAGCATTAATACCCTTGCGGGTGAGTGGTTTAATAGCAACTTGAACCATACCAATATGCAGGTAACTGAATTTTTTAGGAGCAATAAATTCCCCAATATTCTTTTTGGAAAACAAGCAACATTTTTCGTGAGTTTTTGAAATAGAAAATATTTGTTCAACAGTTCTAACTTTGTAAGCAGAATGAAAATCTTTCTCAACAAAACTAGTTTTATAAACAGTTCTAGTATCAACTTTAGGAATAGTCCATTTTCGAAAGTCAGGGATCTCATCATCTTCAACAGTGTGATCTTCTTCATTTACAATGTCAGGAGGACAACTAGTCCTGGAGCTGACAGAGGAGTTGGATCTCCACAACTTATCCTAATCTTGATCACCCTGAAATTGTTGACCTTCTTGCTACTGGTTTTTCTGGTACTCTTCGCGGATGGTGGGATTCATATCTCACAGAAGATTCCAGAGAATCTATTAAACATGCTGTTAAAAAAAATGATGAAGGTTTGCCTATTTTTGATGAAAGTATTGGTCGAGGTATTCCTGATGGTGTTAATACCTTGATTTATACTATTATCAAACATTTTGTTGGTACTCCATCTAATATTTCATCTTGAATTTCTGACCTGCTAAATAATTTGAGATGTCCTACTATGTCTGATTACAGATGGTACCAAGATGTTTTCCTTTCCAGAGTAATGCATCGGAAAGACTATTTCAAGCCTTATTGGAAAGAAAAGTTTATTGACGGTCTGCCTCCTATCTTTGCTCATAAGGTAAAACAAGAGTTAATTGGAAAAAATGATTCTATTGATTATGATAATTTGACTTATGGTGATATTTTAAGCACTATTAAAAAACTTGGTATTAATATGTGCAATGATGAAAAATTGCTAAAACACCAATTAAAAAACAAAGCAAAAGCTAAATATGAAATGGGTAATTTCTGTGAACAATATGGTTTACCCCCTATTGCTCCTTCCAGGCAAAAAGGGAAAAAACATGATAAAAGTCACAAAAATTACAGTGATAAAAAGCATAAAAGATACAAAACCAACTTTGTTAAACCTAATGATTTTTATGCTAAAAAGAAAAATATTAAACAAAGATCAGGTAAAGGTAACTACTTTAACTGTGGAAAACCTGGACATTACAGTAAAGAATGTAAGCAAAAACCTGGTAAGTTAAAAAACAAGTTTAACATGTTAAACATTGATGATAAAGCGCAAGAAGAATTATTCAGAATCCTTGAATCAAACAATTCGTCTGATTCCTTAGAAGATGATTTTTCTTCTTCTGATTCTTGTTACCAATCTGCTACTGATTCTTCTGATTCTCCTAATATTAAAATTGGTTGTAGAGATTCCTGTTGCAATGTTATTAAAACTGTTAAAACTCTCACTAAAAGTGAAGAAAATGAAAAATTAATAATTCAATTGATAAATCAAATTCAAAACCCTGAATTGCAAAAGGATTATTTGGATAAGTTCAAGAAAAACTTGGTGAAAAATGAAACTGATAAAAAACTAAAAGCAACTATAAGCTTTGAAGAAACTTTGGAAAGATTTAATAAAAAGAAATCCAAAGACTTAACTGTTAATGATTTACAACATGAAATTAATATTGTTAAACAAGAGATAAGCGAATTAAAAAATGATTTTAAACACATTAAAAGTGATAACAATAATCTTAGACAAGAGCTGATAATGTTGAAAGTTAATAAAAACCTTGATAAACAACAATCTGATAAATCTGATAGTGAACATGATGAGCACGAAGATGGAGATGAATCCAGTCAACATGCTCTTCTTTCTGATAAAGGTATTGATGATGATTCTCAACTTACTCTCATCAATAAAATACTTCCTCCAAAATGGTTTACAAAAGTTAAAATTGTTGTTTCTCCTGATTATCATTTCACTGTCATTGCTATGATTGACTCTAGTGCGGATATGAATTGTATTCAAGAAGGAATGATTCCTTCAAAATATTTTGAAAAATCTACTGAAAGATTGGTTTCTACTAATGGTTCTCAGATGAAAATTAAATATGAATTGAGTAATGCTCATGTGTGCCATGATAATGTTTGTTTCAAGATTCCTTCTGTTCTTGTTAAAAACATGACTGATAAAGTGACCCTTGGTTTGCCCTTTATAAATGCTTTGTATCCTTTTCTTGTTGAACATGATGGAATTACTACTGATCCTTTTGGACAGAAAGTAAAATTCAAATTTGCTTCAAAGTTTGAAATTGATATTGATAATCTGTCTTATGAAAAAGACTCCCCCATGAATACTCTTGTTCAAGAACTAATATTGAGTTCTTGCCAATATTCCACAGATAATTTTAAAGGTAATATTTATAGTACCAAAATGTTAAAAACTATCAATTCTCCTGACATTGTTGATGCTTCTTTGCAGGAATCGAACAATGATGCGTGGATAAATACCACTAATAAGTGGAATAATAATAAGTTTGATGCAAAGGATTTAAAAAGTTTTAAAATTAAATTAACTTCAATGGCACTTGGCTATTCAAATTTCATGCCATGCACAACGGGCAATAACCTTAAGTATTGTAAGCAAACTTATTAATTTGTTAAACTTAAAAGCATTTCATGGTGTAGACAAAGTATCTCATGCTCCCAAACAATGTGCCCCTCTCACAATAGTATTTTTTTGTGGACCTATCTTCCCCTCCCCCTAATTATATAAAATACTGTAATGTTCAAATGGAGGGTACACCAAATATAGTAAAAGAAAATTAAGGAGATAACAAAAAATTAAGTAGCCAAGAAAATTAAAATAACATTAATATAAGTAGTAAAATTAGACATGACAATTAAGGAGATAACAAAAAATTATGACTTTAGTAGATTAAAATAGCGAAAAAAATATATATAACCAACTGTAATTGATCTCTTAATTAAGTAGCAATAGCTTTTTTTTCAAAATTTTGAGCTTAATTAAGGTTTTATTGTTATTGTTAGAATACAATCGTGTGAAACTTAGGTGACCTTATAGGCTTTCTAGCCTAGAGTGAGCTCTTAGGAATGTGCAATATGTTGCAAATATAAACACTTCAGTTTGAATTGTGACATTGCAGACGTTTTCTAAATTTCTTTTTACGATTGCTTTAGTCAATCATAACTGCTGCCCATTTTATTAGTATATGTGTAGGTTTCGAATACATTGCGAAGAAGCCAAAAATCAGTTGGAATATTTTCTTATTTTGAAACAAATTGGGTCAATATTTCTATGCTCATTTCTTGATTTACCATTGATATAAACATTTGCTACTAAATTCAAACAATAGAAAGATTGAATATTCTACTAAAATTTTCAAACGAAATGTGATCCCACATCATCTATTTCTGTCGTTTAATTGCCTACAAACTAATTAATAATCAAATACCACCTTCTTCTCCAAGCAAATTTCTTCTTTACATGAATATTTAAATCACTTGTCTACCTCTTCTTTGACTATCTCCAAATTTAAATCAATTTTATACATAATCTTTTCTATCTTTCACGCATTTCATGCGTGTGCTCCAAGCCTACTATACCATATAACCAACGTTATGCCTCAAGGCATCTCAAGCTCAAAAATTATTAGAGAGAGTAAGGAGCTATAATGTCAAGTGAAATTGTGTCTTCAAATCCCACCGTTGATGCTTATGAATATCTTCAGATTATCAACAATTTAGATGGCACGATCACACGTAACCCCAACAGATATCCAAACACCTTAGCTACACCTGATCCAGACCACCCCACCCTAGTTCTCTCCAAAGATATCCACATCAACCAATCAAAAAACACTTGGGTTCGAATATTCGTACCCCGAAACACACCGGATACTTTCTCAAACAAAAAACTACCCCTCCTAGTATACTACCATGCGGGAGGGTTCATACATTGTAGTGCAGCCTCAACAATTTTTCACAATTTTTGCACAAAAATTGTGATTGACCTCCACGTGGTCATCGCATCAGTCGAGTACCGGCTCGCTCCTGAGCATCGACTGCCAGCTGCATATGATGATGCTGTGGAAGCGTTGCACTGGATCAAAACCACCCATGATAAGTGGTTGAAAGAGTATGCTGATTTCTCCAACTGTTACATTATGGGAAGTAGCTCAGGGGGTAATATAGCCTACCACGCAGGACTACGTGTAGCTGCAGAAGTGGACCATTTTGAGCCGTTGATGATGATCAAAGGGCTCATATTGCACGAACCATTTTTTGGTGGGACCCAGAGAACTGGGTCAGAATTGAGGTTGGTCAATGACCCTAGGCTGCCCCAAAGTGTAATTGATCTGATGTGGGACATGTCCTTACCAATTGGGGTTGACCGTGATCACGAGTATTGCAATCCAACGGTGATGGGTGGGTCAGAACTCTTGGACCAGATCAAACGGCTGGGGTGGAAGGTTTTGGTAACTGGCTGTGATGGGGACCCACTAATTGATCGTCAAATTGAGCTGGTCAAAATGTTGGAGGCAAAGGGTGTACAAGTAGTGGGTCATGTTAGTGTAGGAGATTATCATATGGTGCATGTCACTGAGCCCTCCAAGGCTGAGGCACTGCATGCAGTGCTTAAAGGATTCATATTTTCTTAGGTGGCTACTTAGAAATGATAGCTGGTGGTGTTAATTTATTAATGATTGCTTTCACTTAATACAAAAATCAACAAAATCTGGCTTATAGCTCATAACAATGAGCAAATTAAGCAATTTGTATGTTTATGTTAATTAAAAAAAAAAAAACCTTATGATTTCTGTCATTGGTATTATTATGTTGAGAATTTGTTTGGATTTCGAATTGTTATACTGAGCATCATCTTTTTCTTCTTTTAATGTAAAAGGTGAAGAATCAATATATGCAAGTCAATTTTACAAATTTCACTGATATAGTATTTGTTTAAGTTTGGAATAAATGGGATTTATTTGGAAAATAATTTATATTTTAGGGAAAAGAATAACAGGGGAAACTTTCTGATCTATGTCAATTGTCACTATGCATGAATTTTAGTTGGGCTAGCCCAAGACTGGTATGCCCATCAGTCCATGCCCAAATAAAAATATGGTTAGTCTTTTTCCAAGTGTAGAAATGGGTTTACCTAGGCTGAGTAAGTACCCCCCCCCCCCCCCCCAAAAAAAAAGGGTGATATATACCAATGCTCTCTGCAAAGTGCAAAGTCTCTAAATAACTTCTAAGTTTTGAATGTGCACAACCTATGAGACTTATGTCTTACTGACATGTGGACACATGAAATACCATCTCCTAAATAACAAGTCCTCTTTCTAGACTTCTATTCTTAGCAATGAAAAAAAAAATCTTAAATTGCTTCTACATACACACACACACACACATAGGTGTGGCGCCCACATGTCAGTGAGAAATAAGTCTCATGCATTGAGCACACGAGATACCGTCTCCTAAATAACAAGTCTTCTCCTCCCCTCCCCCCCCCCCCCCCCCGAGGTCAGCCATGGGTATATTATACAAAAAAAATGCTTGGAAAATGAAAATGAGAGTTGAGGTCAGCCATCGTACCTTGCCTGTGCGTTGACGGTGGGGTGTGAGGGCTTCCGATCGGAGAGACGGAGGGTGAGGGTGAGATCGGAGATGGAGGTTTTGGGTGAGATCGGAGATGGAGGGTGTGGATGAGATTGGAGATGGTGGGGTGAGATCGGAGATGGAGGGTGTGGGTGAGATCGGAGATGGTGGGCGAGGGTGAGATCGGAGATGGAGGGTGTGGGTGAGATCGGAGATGGTGGGCGAGGGTGAGATCGGAGATGGAGGGCGACGGTGAGATCGGAGATGGTGAGGGCTTGAGATCGGAGGCTTGGAGGATGAGGAGGCTTGGAGGATGAGGAGGTTCGATGGAGGCTTGGAGGATGAGGAGGGTCGATGATGTCTGGGAGCTATACGGTTAAAATTGTTCCTCTCAAATACCATATATACAACGCCTAAAGCCGCATTTTAGACACGCGGCTATAGGAAAACTCTAAGGCCGTGTTTAATAAATGCGGCCCAAACCCAAACTAAAGCCGCGTTTATAAAACGCGGCTTCAGAATAAGTATAAGGCCGCGTTTTTACACACGGCTTCAGACCTCATTTAAATCCGCGTCTATAAAACGCGGCTTTAGGCAGGCTAGAGCCACATTTTTTAAATGCGGCTACAGTTAAGAAAAAAAAAAAAAAAAAAAGGAAAATTTGATTTGCCAAAAAAAATTATATATGGAGGTCCTATAGCCGCGTTTTTTAAACGCGGCCATAGGTCTACCCTAAAAACGCGGCCACAGCTCAAAAAAAACGTGGCTTCAGAACCTTCTATGGCCCCGCGTTTAAAACGCGACTCTTGTTTTTTATTTAAGCCGCGTTTTTAAAAAACGCGGCTTTAGTCCGTCTGGGGCCACATTTTTATAAACGCGGCCCAAAAAAACGCGGCCTAATGCCCCCGCGTTTTGTAGTGTTAGTAGTAAGAAATAATTAATTATAATGATAAGTAAATAATTAAGATATAAAAAATAAAATTTGAAATAAACCAATTATTTTCTGTGGACCACACACTAGAAACCTCATAAATATCGAATTATCAAAAAAAAATTAAAAAAAAAAAAAAAACGAATTCTAATCGATCAAACACAACACCAATCGAGTTTTTCATTTTTTTTTTTTCAATATTTTACTTGTATAAAAATAATTTTATTTCAATCATAAGTTGGCAAAAATTATTTTTGCCAACTTATTTTACTATTCAGCTTATTTTTGTTACTATTCATAGGTTTCATTGTACTTTGTGATACTATTCATAGGTTCCACTATACTATTTTAACTAATTTTTACCTTTATTTACAATACTTTCAGCAAAAAAATTTCAGTTTCAGCAAAATAAATGGATCCCAAACGGATCCTAATAGCTTAAAAATTTTGTGTTCTACTATTACTTTACACAAAGATCATATGATTTACAACATTTGTAGGGGCTCCAAAATTTTCACATCCTCAATCGCATGGCATCTCATTTGGGTACTATAAAAAAATTAGTGTGAGTAATAAAGAAACTTATTAATATTATTATGTGTTAATTACATCATTAAGCACTCTTATATATAAGAGGTAACCATATAACCATCAAACTAATTCTAAGGATTTACAAAATCACATGTAATAAATATTAAAAAATGTAAGCAATCTACAAAATACAAAAACTAGTCCAAAAATGTAAATTCCAATAGCTACAGTGCTACATGTCGTCAGTGCTTGTCTTCCTAAGAAGTCGACCTCTATTTGGTTTGGACTAAGGAAAAATGGAAACCATACAAGACTAAGTGATGGGCCTACCTTGGAAAACAGGAAACCATACAAGACCAAGTGATGGGCCTACCTTGGGCTCAATCGTGGCATCTTGCTGGACTACCCATTGTGTAGTCCATTTATTTATTTAATTTTTTTTGAGAGAGTTTCAACCTATGGCGTTCGCTCATGATAATAACTCTTTATTATCAGACCAAAATACCTAACTGGTTTTTAGTGTAGGCGAGGAATGAATTTCAAATCTTTTATTCAATCATCAGAAACTTTACTAGTTAAGTTAATTGGAACTCACATTTATTTATTTTTAAAAAATAACTTGTTAAAAGAATTAAGGAGAAAGTCCCACCCCAACAAAAAAAAAAAAATGTATATAACCTATATTTTTATTTAATGTGCCAAACGAAACAACACCTTTGATCTACTATATAACTCTCAAGCTTGTTTGTTACAAATAGTATCTTAAATTCTTTTAGGATCTTTGCATTTACAAACAGTATCTTAAAATCTTTTGGGATCTTTGCATAATTGAAGTAATCTTCTAGATCAATGATTCAATCTATGAAAAGTCTTCTTTATATGATATACCATTCAATCATGGAGCATCATTGAAATTAAGAACATGTGGATATATAAGTTGGCCATGAGCTCAATCCTTCGTACACGTATGCCTACCATCTTCATGATCTTTCTTACCATTCAAACATAGATAAATGAGTATGTCACGAATCTCATAGGTTCCATAGGTTAATCCTTGTTTGTTAGCGTGACTCGCTACCTTAAGGTTCTACATCCCACAATCACCGAAAATAAGTGGTTCCTTTCATCTTGATCTTTTTCTATATCACAATACCAACAAGTTCTAATACCACTTTGCATAAAATATAATAGCATGAAGATATTATATCTTATTCTAGCTAGATGCAAACTCTTAAAAGGAAAATAGATTTTATTTGAATACGAATTATTATTTTCATTTTACTAGCTGTAATCCTATTTAAAAATTCTATAAAGCTTATTTTTCAAGTAAAATATTTCTAACAAAATTCTAATTAATATATATATATAGTATATAGAATAACTCTAATTGAATTAGAAAAACCTTAAAAGCATTTGAAATTAAGGAAATTAAATTCTAAAAATTATATAAAATATTATAAAATATCAACCCCATATTTTAGTCTACATGCATCACTATCAAAGCTAGGAGAAATATCTATTAATATGGTCTTTTTTTTTCCCTATATATCTTAATCATATGGTTTTTCTTGTTATCATGTGCTACTGCTACATGTCACCACTTTGCCATCGTCACCGCCACCGCCCATATATCAGCCTCTATCAACTTCTAGCTATATAGATTGAGATGAGTCAGTCAGACAAAAAAGGAGTGTTTGATATAATCAGCTTAACTTTTGGAGGATGTTCTTTTTATTTCCACTTCTTTTTAAACAATCTTTTTTTCTTTATCTCCTTTTGTTGTCAGTATGCATGACATAGTTGTAGCTTAATTTTGCAACTATGCATGGTTTCTATATGTACACATATAAACATCGATTCATTGGTCCAAAAATCACATGAGATTCTCAACATCAATTTCAAGCCTTGACCATGTTGTGATACAAGTGGTACAGGATGTGACTTAAATAATAATGGGTCTGGTTAATGTAAGACATACATTAATTATCAATTTTAACAAAAATTTTATGAAAAATTGAAAAAATTATAAAAAAAGTTAGTCATTTTTTCATAATTTTTTTTTTTAAAATGATTTATTAATGTATGTCATACACGATAGTAAAACCCAATACTAATTAATAACTTAAGAAATTCTCAAATAAATTATTGTTTTTCCAATGTTTATAGTACTGCAAGAGATTTTATTTGATTTCTTCACATGCATTTGCAAAGAAAACTAGTTGCTAGAGGGTAACAAATCAATTCTAAACCACTGTAATCTAAAGTAAGGCAAGAAAATTTTCATTAGGGAAAACAGGAAAAGAAAACTAGTTGCTAGAGGGTAACAAATCAATTCTAAACCATTGTAATCTAAAGTAAGGCAAGAAAATTTTCATTAGGGAAAACAGGAAAATTCTTAGGTACTCCCGGAGTATAGTGAAATAGTGCTCCCTTCTCTCACATTCATAATAGACCCCATCATGAATTTAATGAATGGACCCCACCATGAATGTGAGAGGAAAAATCACAATTTTTTGTATTCTGAGAGTACCTAAGAATTACTCAAAAAAACATGCAATGATTTCATGTTTTGATTGTTGGAGGTATAGGGTGTACTGAAGGCTATTTTTAGACAATGTGTTTTCAAAATCTATTACAAAGTAGAGTTGAAAACAGACAAGCAAACAAATTTTCTTTCAAAATTCATTCTCAATCTTTGAAAATTAGGATATAGTACATTTTTCTGTAATGATACCAAGCACAACCTTAATTGAAGGGAGTCTCCGAGAGAGTTTGATTTAGTCAAAAAAGTTTTGTCAAAAAAAGAAAAAAAGAAAAGAAAGGAAAACACAAAAGATAGTTTAAAACCAAAAAATGTCGCTTTACACACATAGGGCATGCCAACCACTTTTGTCATTATAAAGGAAAAAATTATATATTTGAAGCCACATGTCAATAACCAGACAAACTCTATATGTTCATTAACAACAAATGTGTATACATCACTCATAAAGTGTCATTCAGCCAAAATAAAATCAATCTTAAAGTACCCAATGAGAGTTCATTAGTATTAACCATTATTGGGGTAGCACACCCAAACTAAGTTTCACTTTAAATGTTTATTACTTTGCAGGAAACGACATTTCAAAATCCAAAAAATGACTTCTCTTGCAGCCATAATGTTTACCAAATTAAAAAAAAAAAAAAAAAAAAAAAAAAACCCCAATGAGATTAAAGAGGTTCATTTTCATGGTGATAGGAGCTCTACATGCATTGACTTGCAAATATAGACATAAGTCGTTTTCACTTTTCACACAATCGAATCCTTATTACACGACGAAAGTAAAAACAAAGAGTTCCACTCTTGTAAAATCACCATATATATACATATACAATAATATTAGACATATTTTTTTTAGTACTTTTTGTTTTTGTTACGTGGCAATCTCTACCCTAGTACCCTACCATATATTATGAGAATTCTATGTTAAAATAATAATGTAAAATTACTGTTATTCTAAGAGTGTGTAAAGAAGATAAGAGATATGAGGATTGCATGTAATAAGCACTTCGTCGTGTTCCCCAAACGATATGATCACAACCCCATTTCTCTGTCACACTAAATTGCCGAAAGAAAAGACAACAAAATAGAAGAAATAAGATTTTGTTTTGATTGTTTTAACTGTTATGTGTGTTTGACATCCTGGCACGTAATTATGAAATTGGGTTGCACTGTTAAATACCACTAATTAATTCGAATAGAAAAAGAGTTCTCACAACTCGATCTGATCGAGCTCTTTGTCGTGACTTGGTGTAATAGCTCACTAACTTCGACCAACCCCAAAAGTGAGCTAATCTAATCTTGTCGATTATATTTGCAAGCAATTATTCAAATATATATCAACTCAATAATTAAAATAAAGGGTACTCTTATTTCCAATGTTTTTTTTTTTCTTCTTTTGACAACAATTTCCAATGTTTTTCTTATGAGTTATGACCATTGCAAAATTATTCTTGTTTTGTCGCTTGCTAAGAAAATGACATAACAAAGTATATATTAATTAAAGCAAAAAAAGACGAAAATGTAGCAGCCCTAGAGCTCGATTTGATAAAGATGTACATGAAGTAAAGATAAGTGTTTAAGCTTTGAAAATTAATTAGAAAAGAAGTCTTTTGAATGGATTTGTCATACTAGAATTTCAATATCTTAAAGGTGAAAAAAAAGTTTATCTTCAAGAAATTAGTTTAGTTAATGAATTAAAGAAAAAAAAATTGAACACTAATTAAAGACTTGCTGCCACGGGAACTATATAAGATTCAGTACATTGAATTATTGTTTTATTATTTTCTTAATACCTTCTATTTATACGAGATTATAGTTGTAAACTTGTAATGTTTGGCTTATTACTTTAATTTTTGTTTTCCACTTAAATGTCTCCTATCATATGATCATAATGACACAACAACCGATAAAAAGAAAAGAAAAGTTTGTCCGTTTCAATTATAAAATAGAGAAAAAGGTTTGGTAGCATCGAAGCACTACTGAGGTTCCTCGTGTACATTGGCGTTATCAATTATCATGTTGGATATCTCCTATGATTGAAAAGTTTTGACAGTTTGTAATATTGATTATGAAAGCAAACACTTTCTCAAATGTAGTAAAAGCAACAATGGAAAGAATGGGTTCCATTTTCTTTTATAGTTTTTAGGCTGAAAATAGAAGTAATTATAGGTTTCTTACGGTGGACCATGTCATTTATTTACCATTTTACTAAAAGACTCTCACTTTTTAAAATTGTTGAGTCAATAGTCAGTTTCTGTTTAAAAATTGTTTTTGACTCAGCAATTTTAAACAGATGAGAGTCTTTTAGTGGAATGGTAAACAAGTGACATGGTCTACCATGAGGACTGTATAATTTCTTTGAAAGTAGGAAAATTTCAAAGTCCAAGCGTTCCATCACGGTTAAGCTTATCTAAGACTTTTTTTTTTTTTTTTGGATTGAGAAGAAAGCTGATAATTGCATTAAAGAAAAGCCATGTTGGCTTGGATGACAGCAGAGCAGTGAGATGAAACATCCTCCATCCGCACTGAAGAACCTATGACATGAATAGCATGTATAGCTAGGTTATGAGCATCAGAATTTCCTTGACGACGTACATGAGAGAAGATAATGTGTCTAAAGAATTCCACATAAGATTTTGCATTTGCAATTAAATGGCCATAGGATGCCAGAGAAGAGGCAAATGAATTTAATGCAGAGATGATGAACTCGAAGTCACCTTCTAAGATCGCATCCGAGATATCTATTTAACGTGCAAACTCCAGTGCTCTAACTCCTACCATAGCTTTGATATCAGCCACTGAATGAGGAAGTACGTTCTGAGATAAAGTAGCTACCACTAAACCCCTTTCATTTCTGATGACCACCCTGATATCAGCTCGATTCGACTGGTTAAACGTAGCTACATCAAAATTTATTTTGACCAAACCTGCTGATAGTGGAGTCCAACGAACTTGAGGCCAAGGATTTTAAATCCAGTTAATTTAGTTGATCATAAATTTTAAAATCCTATCCTATATATGGTTGAGTACTCCAGAAACTCTAAAAGATCTTAATCCTATCAATCATTCTTCTCATAAAAGCATTGAAACATTTGTGTGCAAAGTCTCATCAACTATAGATCCAACTGCAAAATAATAATAAGAGCAACAACTCTATTAATATGAAGCCATTATAATAGCTGAATAGATTGGTCTATAACTATATATGTTAATTTTTCCCCTTATTGTCACTCATTTCTTAACCGTCAACAATAGCAACTCATTGAACGTAACCCAAATTTTGAGTAAAGCACGTAAATATAACATTTTTGTAGTTTCTGTTTTGATCTTTTCTAGATATTGAGCTAGGGTCCATGCTTCCTAATTTGATTTGCACCTCTTAGTCTAAACAACTTTATTAGGGAGGAAAAGGAATAAGAATTTAATGAAAATTGTAAATTACGCGCAAATATAATGCATACAAATTCTTATATAGTGTTAGAATCAATTTAGAGTTGGCAAATTCCATGTCAAAGTTTCAAATTTATTCGCATTGATTTCCATGTAACTTTTTCATTTGAGTTGTAATCAAGGAAGAAGAGCTTAAAGAGAGGGTTGAAGTTTCTGTTGAGAAGATCTCGACAGGGCCGGCTGAATAATAGATGCAATTGATGCAATCACCTAAGGCTCCAAATAAAAAAAGGCCCCCATTTGTATAAAAAAAAATTATATATATATAAAATATTTATCTATATATTTTAATTACAAAAAATTTTAAGTACTTTTATTGATAAATAAAATGCATTAAAAATGCCACATTGTATCATATAATGCAGAATGCACAATAACCGTGTACAGTGCAAAATACTGCATACAACTTGATAGGACAAGACTGTATAATATTATGTACACTGTGCAGTCTTGTCCACAAGGCCCAACACATCACAAGGGCTATTGGCCTAAGCTAAGCTGGCCCTCACCGGCCCCACACTAATGAATAAGTTATCACATCTTTTTTTTTTTTAATACAAACTTTTACTTTATCAATTATTATAAATTATCACACCAATTAATCATTTAATGTATATTATATCAACTCATTTGTATTATAGTGATACTAATTTATTGAACCATGTAATAAATTAATTTTTATTTATGCAAGTTTAGACTTTAAAGTTAAAAAAAAAAAAAATTCACTTAAAATTTTCGCCTAAAGTCTCCAAAATTGTTGAGCCGGCCCTGGATCTCGGTCGAATGAAGTCTAAAGTGTCAAGTGAGATGTTAGGCGAGTAAATTAAATTGAGCCATAGAGTGGCTCACTGGACAGTTGCCTATCACCTCAATTGAGCGAGCTACCTAAAAACTTGCCATAATAGAAATTCTAAATTGAAGAGTAACCATCTACCCATTGATTTGTATTTACTATAAAAACAAAAAATAAACCCTAATCCCCCGAATGAAGGTAGAGATTTCTATAACCTTTGAGAGAAAACACATATTCTCTTATACCTTCACCCTCTCCCATTGAACATCATTGAGAGGAGAATTTCACAAAAACACTGAGTGAGAGCTTGAGTGCTTTTGGATAGTTGAAAACCACAGAGATCATTATTAGAAATCTTCAAGAGACCTTGAAGTGTTCGAGTGATCAGTTTTGTAGTCTGCTCTGCAACTTGCGTTTGGAGACCCTGAAGAGAAACAATGACGTAGTTTGTTGCTAGTAAGAGCTAGCTAGAGGCTCAAGTACATGTACATTGCATAACTGGATATCTTGTATGTCTTTATGCACTGCAGCTATCTTTATATATAGTGGATTCCGTTTACTAGGTTAGGCCTCGGAGAATTTTTGTCCTTGATAGCTTTCTCTCCATAGTCCATAATCACATCACGTCTGTGTGTGTTGTGGTTTATTTACTGTTGTGTTATCCATGATACGTACAAATTGGATTTGAATTAATCGGTTAAAATCAATAGCCAAGTTGTTCTAGGGGTCTAAATGTAATTAATATATGATATATTATTTCTTTGAAGGTGAAGTTATCTTTTCTTTCTAAGGTATGCTAAGAAGGAGGCAACTATTGTTCAAATTTCTCATCCCTCAATTATAAAAATTAAAAAAAGTTTATTTTTCTTTTTGGTAAGTGTGCATTGTAACTTGTTATTAAATATTTGCTATTTTTTTAATGTGTATTTTAAGACACTCGTTTAGCAGGACCCTTGGCAGATTTCTAAGGTCCATGGGTAATAGGAACAAAATTTGACAACTTATGTAGGGTTCATTATATTGATTGTAGAGATATTAATCCCCTTTGATGGTTTAGGTTAAAGTATGTTATTCTCTAGAAATAAAATATATTAGTTTCTCCAAAGGTAGGTAAAGTGGAAGAATTATTCGAAGGCACGCTCTGTTGGCACTTGGCAGTTGGCACAAAATTAATCTATATGCAATAGTAGTATTGTATGGCAGATAATCAATGTGATAAATATATATAAGCATTAAGAAACATGTACACAGATAATCAATGAGCTATATATATATATATATATACAAGCACTCAAACATGTAGATGTTTAATGGTTAACAGGTTAGAACAGTGGAAGAAGCAAGAAAACAAGAAAAGGTACAGATAGATAGGAGAAGAAGGTAGAATAGGTCGGGCATCCAATCTATGATATAAATCCTAAAAAATGTCGTTTTATGTGAAAGAATTAATTGTTTTGTGCACAAAATGTTTTGTTTTGATAGTTGGATATGAGAAGTGATGCCAGAACAAACAACAAATGGTTTCCACGTGATGCGGGCCTTTTGGAAGGTAGTACGGGAATGGGAGTGTCATTGTCCTTACTTGTGGCGGCTGTGCCTTTGTGCTTTGTGGAGAGAAAGAGAGAAACAAAGTAAGATGATTTTGTCAAATTGTATTTACTATTTAGTCTCATTGACAACGAAATGTAGAAATTAACATGTTGGAGGCAATATGCTAACCTTTCTATTATACTCAAAGTTTATAAATAGCTAATTAAAATTATTAATTAGACCCCACCAATTAATAAAATATGTATATAATACCGTTTATTGCTAGTACGTTATTTATTTAATGCCATTATAATGTGTGCGTGTGAAATTTTAAATAAGAATATGCAAAGAATTTGAAATTATAACATGTCATCCATTCCCATAACTAATTTGTCCATCAAGTGTCACATTAGGGCCTAGTCATATGACCATATCTCTCTCTCCCCCTCTCTAATGGCTAAAAGACCTCTCTCTCATTATCATTTTCATGGCATTCGGTTTGTACATCTTGGTTAAGCCCTAATAAGCCATCTTGCTCCATCAACAACACCCTCTTCTTCACCCTCAAAACCTCGTAAAGACTCTCTTGGCACCATCATTTTTGCATTCGGCCTACATGCCTTCGTCTCCATCTCTATTTCCGTGAATGCATTTCATCGATTCTTGAATGACCATTTGGAGAGGAGAAAAAGCATAATCACCTTTCGAACAATGAATATAGAGGCTTCACATTTTGAAGAGTTAGGTTATAGTTGGGACTCGATGTTGGTTGACGATGTTTGAATGATCTGATTTTGATGATAACTTTGCTGGTGTGTGATGGTTGAGATCTATCGATTAGTGGACTGTGGATGATTTGAGTTTGATGATGGCTCGACTGTCATGAGTTGTGGCCAAGATATGTGTGTATGATGGAATATGTGCCTAGGGTTGGTTTGGGACTCAATTAAGTTTTATTTTGGGGTTATGTACTTAAGGTGTTAGTGATTTGGTCTCAATGAGGTTTTCGAATCTAGTGAAATGGGGTTGTATTTGTTGAGGATAGTGGGGAAAGGGAGAATGGGGTTGTGTTTGATGAGGATAGTGGAGAAAGGGAGAATGAAGATTAAAGGCTTTGAGGCACATAGTCATTGTCTTTAAGACTTGAATTGCCCCCACTTCAAAGAGTTTGCTAAGAGTTACATGCAATTAGTCTCCAGGATACAACAAAGCCTGAGTTTTGCATATAGTAATTCTGAAAATACTCAAGCACTTATTTATAAAATTTGGAATGGAGAAAATATTGCATCTCTTGTAGGAAATAACTTAACATGCCTCTATTTATAGATGTAGTGAGGATTTAAATCAATAGGCTTTATGAAAGGAAATTAATTAAGGGTTATATCCTTCCAAAGAACAATTGGACCACTTTTGACCACTAGGCACGTGAAACCATGTCAAATAGATCAGAAAATCTCAAAAAATGGGAAATAACTAATTTTATTTCATTAATAGCTAAAGTTTGAGTTAGATTAAATAATGCTCAAAATGCTAAGGTTGATGACATAGGTGACATTTAAGGAAAGTTAGTGTAACAAATTTGGAGAGAATAATAATTTTAGAAATAAACTTGGTGACTAAAATGAAAATTTTAAAACTTAAGGGACCAAAATGAACATACCACAAACATAAAAAGGCAAAAGGGCAATTCAATTATAATTATGTTTTTGTTGATATTGTTATTTATTTTATTTTTTTTGGGTTTGAAAACCCTACCAAAAATTGAAAACTATATACTAGATACTTAATTAGTGGTTTTTAATAATATCTTAGTAAATTATACTAAGATAATATAATTATGCTATTAAATTGAAATTTAATGAATATAGTCATTCTTTTAGTCTAGAATTTTTAATTCAAATTCATAATATACACATACATATTTTTATTTATATTTTTTTTATGTCAAAATTTAAATATATTTTTTTAAACCTTGAACTGAATTAAAGTTGCATGTAATTTTTACCATATATATATATCATCCTCCACATTACATTACTAACTATGACCATTCTCTTATGTTTTTATTTCTCCATAAAGAAAATTTTGGTACAAATAACATATAATATGTAATGTAATATAATAAAAATTAATTTTAAAATCCTGTATTTAATTGATATGGCTCAACTTGGGCAACATGTTGTCCTCTTGTCACCTGATTTATTGCCTTTTTTTTCTTCTTCACATTTTAGATTTTATTTACTGAAAATTTTTAAACTTTTTAAATGAGATAATTTACTCTAATTGAAACTCCATCATCAAGATTCTCTATCAAAGTTCAATATTACCTGCTTCATTTTATCTAAAAATTTATAATCAAAACTTGGATTTTGTTTTGAGCTTTTTACTTTCTCTCTCATGTTTTACCAAATAAAAAAAAAAATTAGTTTTTTATTTTTATAACTTTTATCTTTCTTTTTTTCCTCACTTTTAATAACTAATTTATATATGTGTAAAGACAATCTCTTCTTTATGAAAATTTCATTTGATGCACCGTATGGTAATGGGAAAGGCAAATAATGTCCATTGCTGTAGTGGTATATTTTGTAAGAATTAGGTTTTTTTTTTTTTTTAATGGGTTCAATGTACCTTGGTTAATATTCCCGAGCAAAGGCCCTATTAATATGTTGTGATCATATTTAATAATGGGCCTTGGTAAACTTACTAAGGTAAAGTTTAGGGGTTAAATATGATATGTGATGAGTAGATATTCACTGAAAATATTAAGGGACGTCCCCTCTCCACATTTAACATTAGACAAGATCCACCACCGGGCCTTGTAGCCTGGTGGTACCCGGTACCATGTGTATCTATGAGCTCGGGGTTCTATCCCCCATAATTACCTAGCAAAAAAAAAAAAAAAAAAAAATTAGACAAGATCCTACAACTATTTGGCTAGGGATCAGGGCGTGGCTTCACCCACTTTGAGCCATCTTGAAAGGAGTTCGAAGATGAAAACTTATCTAGCATATTGTAGTATCCACCTAAGGATACCTAAATTTTACCTAAACTAAATATCTTCATGTTTTTCTAAATTTTTTAGTATCTAGCATGTGCATGCCTTTCTTTAAATCTTACTTCCACAGCATTCTGACTCAATTACTTTTATGCAAATATATAAATATATATATATAGAACTAATGGTCCGTTTGGATTGAGGGGAGGGAGGGGGAGTAGAGTAGAATAGAGTAGATTTAACACAAAATTAGCTTATTTTTAGCCAACTCTACTCTACTCCCCTCCACTCCCCCTCCTTCTCCCCTCCATCCAAACAAGCCATAAGAGTTGGAGATATATATTTGGAATAGAATTTAAATTGGAATGTTACCTATATATAAAAATAATTGATGGTAACTTAAATTATGAGGCTACAGTTACATGGGAACTCAAAAACACACACACTCATCTTGTCCTCTATAGTCTCTCCTTATGTGTATAATGTTTATAATATCATCAGAAGAATGTTGCAGCGTTTAATGACAAGCACCACGACAAACATCGCTAGTGTCCTTTACTACATTCTATAATACAGAACCTCCAAATCTCCAGGTCCAGAAAAAAAAAAAAAAATTAATACAAGAATATATAAATCCAAAATTATTAACACTTGCAGAAGAATACAATACAAAAGAAAGCTCTGTCAATCCTCAATGGATAGTATGGATTCTAGCTCTCTAAAATTAATCCTCAGAATCATTGAACTAGTGGACTACACTTTTTTGGATTTATTGCTGGTTTTAACTGTACCTTTTTAGGTCCAAGAGCCTCATATGAAGGTTATTGGTTTATGCAGGCCGTGACGTATGATATATCATGCAGCAGTATAGAATCAATTTGATTCACTTCAGATTTACATTTACAGGGAGAGTAATGATAGGTGCACAGTAAATAAAATATTGTTACTTTAGGGGGGATTTTGTTGTGTATATATTTTGATCCCCTAATTTTTTTTGTATTTCTCAGTTGTTTGATGGTAGTTGGTACCTTGGTTCCAAAATAAATAAATATATCACAAATGTGGTAAGTTTTGATTGAAATGAGTTTAGCTTGTGTTCAATGCACGGGAAGAAATACGAACATGACACAACACTTGTCAAACAATGACCACATGGATTTGTTATTAACATCTCTTTTATTCGTACATATTATCACAAGCAGAGGGAGGGGGCTGTGGCCCCCCAGGTTTTGAAAAAACTCCTCCTCCTCCTTGTAATTTCTATGGAAAATAAAAATTTTATATTAGTTTTTACACATTGGCCCCCTCTAAGAAAAAAGTATGGCTTCGCCATTTCGTATTACAATATGTCACTTTAACATACACCAATTGTAAAAAGAAAAAAGAAAAGAAAAAAATTTCTTGTGCCTCTAGACTTATTGTAATAATTATGATCACATGGTTGCTAACAACATTATTTCTATATAACTGGGTTTAGAAGTCATAGCGTAGGTTGATTTGTTTCTCAATTTGGTAATGCAATTAGTTAGAATGTATAGTTGTTTGTACAGTTTGCCGGTTTGTGCTTAGGAGGTGAATTGGATATTTTTGAAAAACTTGGACCAGTCCAAACCTCAAGGACGATTTTTTTCTTTTACCCTATTTTTTAAGACATGGTATGCGCAATGCTAGGACCACAAACAATCACACAACTTTTGCCACAAATTCGTTGCATGACGAGTTGTGAGTGGTAAAGGTGTGAACTTACAACTCTTTTTTCACCACTCACAACTAGCCACGTGACGAGTTGTGACAAAAGTTGTGTAATTATTTATGATCTTAGCATTATTTAGAATGTAGTCCTAGCATATAGTATAAGTGACGTGGAAAAAGCACTTAAATCAATGCATGTAACAAGATTAAGATTTAACAAAAAAATTTAACAGAATATCATATTTATCACAAACCCCCCCCCCCCCTCCCCAAATTTTTTTATTAATCTATGTAATGTAAAATAATTTGAATGGTATTTTGGGTTTTTGTACTAGTAGATGGATTTAATTTTATTTATTTATTTAAGATGGTATTTCGTAGAAACATTTTTTATAAAATTTTACATGAATGAAAAATTGATGTTAATTTTCCAATTTATATTTCGGATTCAATATAATGGTTTCACACTTGAGTGTGGTTACATATAGTAATTTAATATTCCGAGCATAATAAAACATTCCAAGAGGAAAATTTCTATTGCCTTTGATTCTATACCCTTTTTTTTAGTATCTCTAAAAGCTTCTTTTTTTTTTTTCCTTCCCTTAAAATTTTCATGAACTAAACAAAAGGGTCAAAAAAGCAAGTGTGCAAAAACACAATGGAAAGAAAGCCGGTTTGTAATGAATGGAATTTGGGTCGGGTTTGAAATGATTATAGAGATGATTTCTTTTTCTTATTTATTAATTTTGCCTCCCTAACCACCTAGTAACTAGGTAGGTCCTCTCCAACCCAACTAACATGCTACAAACATCACTTTCCCAAATATATGTTGTTGTTTTTTTTTTTTTGCTAACCTCCCAAATATATGTTGTTGTTTGCAACACTAAAGTCCCTATTATTTGACGATGCAATTTTACATAGAGGTAAAAAAAAAGCCTAAAAGGTAATTGCTATTGATATTTGATAACCTTCTATATTATCAAAGAAAATTACAAAAATTAGCTGTTAAATTAATGCAGCTCATTATTGGTTCTTTATTTATATATATTATATATCTTCTCTTTCTCGTCTTACTTGTAGTGATTTACAAAAAAAAGAGGCAATGTCTTTGCTTTTGTTCATCACTAGAAGTTATTTTTTCATCAGACCCAAAACGTAAAAACTGGCTTTTCCTCCAACTTTGGCCTTGTCCTTTTTACCACTTTTCTGTAACGCAAAACTCCAACTTCCTCTGCCACCATTTTCCTCTTCTTTATCAATGTCATTTTCTTTGGCAGAATGACCACCATCAACATGGCCATCCATGTCTTTGTTTGGAATTTCAGCTGTTTTTCTGTTGAAGCCAGTTAGAAAAGACTTCAAGGGTCTTCATGTCAGCCCTGTAATGCTTCTGTGTGAATTCAAGCAGCATAGGCCATGTGAAATCCGGATATACCCGTGGACACATAGTGTCCACCAATTCACTTGGTGGGCTTACCACCTTATCATTTTCTGGACACAAAAAGAAAGCTAGAGATTTCCTTGGTGTTTTGCTGTTCACCACTGCCCTATGCAAGCAACTCTTGTATCTTCCATTTGAAAGTGCCTAAAATAAAAAAAATAAAACACCAAGCCCCATTAATTAATTAAGCTTCTACAAGTACAATTAATCCAGATTTCAAATTGATATTATATATAAACTATTGCAAAAATAATAGCTAGAATAACATACCATGAAGGTGTCTCCGATGTTAACAACAAAAGCATTGAAATTTGGGCTAACTGATCGCCATTCGTCGTCTACAAACACTTGGAGTCCACCAACTTGGTCTTGGTGAAGGATGGTTAAAGAAGTTGGATCACAATGAGGCCCTGTACCTAAAGTAAGGTCAGGTTTTTGACATGGTGGATAGTAGTTGAGCCTCATTATCGAATCGTTCTCTTCAAAATATTCCCTATAATGAGCTCGGCTTACGCCTAGGCTCATTCCTAGGAGTTCCATGATCCCTAGAGAAAGAGTGCTCATGGCCTCGCAATAGTCCTGGTAAACCCTCCTAATGACAGCAACAACAACCAAAGAAGAATGGAATTAGTACAAACTGCATGAACAAAAAAATGAAATATGAAATGGAAATTGAAAACTCATAACAAAAAAGGTAGCATTTGTATGTACCCAAATGGCTTGAAATCTTCACCCATTGTGTTGGATAAATAGTCTTGGACAATATCGGATGAGTTAGGTTGAGCTGAATAGCGAAAAGAAAGTGTTTCTTTCCAAGGTAGCTTGTTAGAGAACCTGCCAGTGAAACTACTAGCATAACCACAGTGCTCACCAACTTTCCTCTGTGCTCTCTGCTTTGCTAACATGGGCAACTCAAAGAAGTGGTCTATGTATTGGTGAGCATCAGCAATTAGCTTATCATCAACACCATGATTGACAACAAGAAAAAATCCATGCTTTACGCAAGCCTTGCCAACAAGTCTGGAGGCTTCCATTGCAGCAGTTGGGTCACCAGAGAGGAACCCTTTTAAGTCAATAAGGGGAACTTCAAGCTCTGGTGCATTGGCACAAGGCTTTTCCTCGTCTGGCCATATGAACTGCTCTGGTATGTCTTGTTGGTGTTTGAGCACTGAGGCATCAAAAACTAGTTGCTTTTGCTGCTCATTGTGTTCTTCTTTTGGTGGGTGAGGCATGGAGGGTATGTTTGTGATGCACTCAATAGCCATTGCATTAATGAATTTCAGAAGCATAGAGTAAATCTGTGAGAGAGAGAGAGAGAGGAATATGGTAGTATATATGTTATGGGAAAAGAAGAAGAGGGAGTGAAATAAGTTTGAGAGGTATGACAAAAGAAAAGCCAAAGGCCGCCCTCATTGGGGAGATCGGTGAACATAATTTGGGATCTTATAGCAAGCACTTTCACAAATAAAACTTTTTTTTTTTGCAATAAGGGCTTTGTAAAGTGGTGTATTTGCAAGGGGGGCCGGGGGTGTCTTTGAATGGGGGCAAAAATAAGAATTTACCCAATGCTCCAAATTCCAGGAGTATTTGTCTTTAATATTGTTGCCAGGAAATCGTTTCCCAATGGGATTTTGGCTGTTTTTGGTGAGAGAAATGCTAGTGTCACCCTCTTGGGACATACACTTTAAGCAAAAGAGTGTTGTTGTTGATGCCACTTTCAAGTCCCAACAGTTGGTTCTACCTAATGGCTAAAAAGCCCACCTGGGAAAGCCACCTCTTCATGGAAACACAACCTACTAAAACCTTTGGGAAATTCCGACCAAACAAAAAATATTGGAAAGTTAATGCAAGATGTGAGAAATGACTATGACTTCCCCACTACAATATGTCTCTATAGTTCATTTCTCTCTCTCTCTCACCAATTTCATTCTACTATTTTGAGGAAATTCAGAAAATTTTGAAGTACTACAATGAGAAAAAAGAAATTTGACATTGTAGAATCACCATTCCAAGTACTTGGATTGAAAGGGCTTGGATGTTGTATATACTTGTAGTTGTATATTGTGACAAAAGTACTTACAATGAGGTAGTTTTTGTATTAGCAAGGGCTAAGATATGATTGCCAATCCAACATGGCAGTGTGTGTAAGTAAGAGACAGAAATATTTCGCAAGGATTTTTCATAGGAACAAAATGACTGAAACTTAAAAAGGGCTTAGGGGTTTTCATGTTTGGTTTGGTAGCCTAACAGTCAGCATCAAGTAATGCTTATCCTTCTTTAAAGTTCATTGTTTAAATTTGGAAGGGGCAACAACTTATTTGATATGAGTAATTGGAAAGGGCTGATGTATGAGGTTGGGAAGGAGAAGTGTCTACTCTGTGAGTGTCCGAGTGCATGTGTGTGAGAGAGAGAGAGAGAGAGAGAGAGAGAGAGAGAGAGATCTTGGTCTGTAAATCCATGTGAAAACAAGGGTCCTTTCATATGTTTAGAAAGTAGCATGTAATGGTTTAAATATGTCTGCTACTTTACTACATGCCCTTTCATATCAAACTTGCTGGTCATTTCAAAATAGACACTATTACTTTTTTCTAATCAATCCTTTTTTCCCCTCACTAACGTGGGTGTTTAAGATTCTTAGAGCATCAAGTGACTAATCAATCCTTTTTTTGAAAAGAAAAAATCATTCCAACCAAACAAAGACAAATTATACAATCTCCAATCCATCAAAGACTGAGGCATCAACAACCCTTCCTCGACTATGAATTTTATTCAGAATAAAAAGCAGCAGTTATATTCTGGAGAAGAGTTTATTTAAGAAATAATGACTCTCTTCAATTCAAACAGAAAAGTTATCGATGCCTAAAGCATGTTTTGCTAACAATTAAGCCTTAACTATAACACCAAAAATTTTACAGTTAAATGCACATTTAACTAGGGAAAAAGTAACTTTGTTTTTGTCTCTCTAGATCTTCCAAAACAAAAAATTAGAATCAATGCACTAATAAGCTTCTGATATCATCCACCAATTGCAACAAATACGAGTTAGGCTGATTTGAGGAATCCATCACTGCATAGTCTGCATTGATGATTACCTTTGCATCACCTTCTAAAATGGTATGTTTGAGCTCTTGACTAATCACCAGATCAGTTGCTCATCTCAACACTAATGCTTGTCAGGCAAGTCTTAGTAATCTTATTATTAAATAATATGTACTTTTGTATATGAGGTTCTTAAGTATGTGACATGTAGCAACTAAACTTTTTTTTTTTGATGGGATGTAGCAACTGAACTTGTTTGAATACAATTTAAACTTTTTTTTTTGTTTAAAAATTTCAACTTATTTCAACTATGGAATTAGCTGAATTTAGTATTTTCCGACCACCTTGCCTATACTCTAATCTCATCTCACCTCCCTCCATTATGTTTAGAGTCTTTCATGGTTCTTCTAATATATGCAATGCAGGTGATGTACATTATTAATTTCAACTTTGAATAATTTTTTTAGATAATTAAATTATACTGAGCAATCATCAATTCAAATTCAAATTGTATAATGACGAGCTATAATTATGTTTAGAATTTTTTTAATAAATTTTGAATGGGGAAATAAAGATTCCAGCCTTGAACATATTTATTAGAAACATAAAAATTCCATTTGACCTAAGTGATTATTGGCATATTTAGAATTTGTATGTTTTTAGACCCCTGTAAAACTAAATTGTTTAACCTAGTTAATTAGCCAAGTGATTACTTAGTCAAATTATCAAATCTAGGTTAACACAAATATATCATATCAATGTAAAATGCGGAAAAGAAAGAACACAAAGATATGATGACCCAGGAAACCAAACCGGTAAAAACCTGGGGAGGATTTAACCTAGCTATCCTCAAGGTAAAACGAATCCACTATGAAAGAATAGAAGTTTTACAATAGCGACTTAGACCACTAACATCCTATTGCTACCTCATGTAGAAAACTTACTGACACAACCACGTGCAAGCTCCGAGACCACGGACTCCTTCTTTCTTGGATTCTCCAGCAAGTACAAGCACTCCCGCTTGCGTATCTTTAAGCTCTTTAATGCAGTAACTGAATAATCATCAAGCTCTCAATGAAATCTTCTTCTTGATAATCCTAAGCATGTGTGAAGGCAACCACCTCTTAGATCTCACAAGAGATTCACACATCCAGTAAATAGAGCTTCTACAAAAATGTGGCTAGGGTTTCCCTTTTATACCTAGGACAAAACATAAAACCCTACATGTCATATGAGCTTAAGGCTGAGTTGGAAATTCTGCAGAAAAAAACATTCTACCCGACTTTCGATCGGTCGAGTTTAATTCTCGATCGATCGAGCCAGACCGAATTGCACAAAAATTCTGCAGCAGCTCGATTCCAACTTTACATAAAACACATACTTAGAGCAAGTCTAAAACAAGACTAAAAACCTGTTTTGATCATGGTTTGCCAACAATACAAATTAGAGTTCTAATACATTAGTTCCTAAGTACTTAGAACCTAACAGAATTATATGTAATAATTTAGTATACTATAATTGAAGTTCAAAAGAGACTGTAGTAATGAAATTTTCTTACTATAAAACTCACGACTCTGTAAATAGTAATTAATATATGTGATTGCAAGAGCAATTCATATCATGTTTCCAATCATTTTAATATTAGCTTTTAAGCTACTCAACACTTTTTTAGTTTTCAGATTTCAACATCAAAGCAGCCTTAAATTAATATTTCTAGGATTGTCCTAAGATAATCATTCCAAGATATTCCCTCCCAATTAAGAATGGTTTGGGAGCTGGTTACCCAAAACCAATATCTGTGACTATTCTTATTGGAGAACCAAAGATTAAAACCCAATTTGGATTCTCAAAAACATAAGCACCAAACAATACGCTATTTTATTGCGATTATAGTAGGTAAATAATTTTCCACTCCTTCCAATATTTTTGCACAGAGAGTCCTTCACCAAATAAATTTGAAAATCCCGAGGATACCAGTGGATAGAGTGGCGGAGGGAGGTTGCAGAAGGTGATAACCCCCATCTTTTTTAATTCCTCTCTCCTATTATTAGAATTCTGATAGTTTTTGTTTCGCAACTTTTATCACAATTATAATATGACAGACTATAAGTGGTTGCTTATCATTTTTATATGGACTCACCACTCACAATCTACCATATCAGAGTCATAGTAAATTTTTTTTTTTTTTTTTTTTAGAGAGTTTCAACCTATGGCGTTTGCTCCTAATGATAGCTCTTTATCATCAAACCAAGACACCAATCAGTTTTTGGTATAGGCAGAGATTGAACTCCAGATCTCTTATACAACTATCAGAGATTTTACCAGTTGAGCTAACTAGAACCCACAGTTATAGTAAAATTTGTGGCACACAAGTTGTGTCAACAAATTTTCTTCTCCTATTATTACTAAAATTATAAAATACATGTTAATTTACTTAATGATGTTAGAATAAAGTTAAATGATTAAATTCACAATTTACTAACAACTTAGTTTTTGAGACAATTGATTATTTATCAAGATAACAGCGTAAGTGGTCTTGAATTTAGAGTATGTCTCTACTTTACCTCTCATTTAAATTTTTTTTTTTTTTTTAAATCATGTGTTGCATCCCAGTTTAGAGGGAAAAGTGTTAGGATAATGATTAAATGATTGAATTTTAACTATTTTCTAACAGTTTAAACTTCGGGGACAATTCATAATTTATCTAATGGTCTTATTATGATTAAAAATGACAATACCATTTATTTTAATAGCTAATATTTCTTTTAATCTCCTTTTTAATATAACTAGATACACTTTGCAATTTCATTTGGAAATAATTTTTATGTTTTCTTTTTAAGGTCCATATATAATATTCATTTTGTTGTATATAGTATTTATGTTTTCCCAAACTATTGTCGAATGCTTTAAAGCTCCCTTTTCTTAATTCATATTTATAATTTTTCTTATTCTAGAAGTAGTTCCAAACTATTGATTGACTTTTGTTTACTAATATTGATATATGAGATTGAAATTGTATAGTTCTTAGGCATTCCTAGGAGACCATACCATATTATAAATTTAATATTAAAAATAATATGTAGAAAAATTGGAACTAAATCGCAGTTACAGTATGCAAAATAAGGAATAATGAAAATACTTTCCAAACTAATGGTATGCCCTTTTCTTTAATTAGCTTTGTTAGAGTATCCGTGCAATTATCCTCAATGTTCATATTCAAAATATTTTTAGTATTTAATAGATTTGTGAAGCAAGCTCCCAAGCATTCAAATATAGTGTAAGGAAATTCAGCCCAAAAAAAAAAAAAAAAATAGTATAAGGAAAATTGCAAAAAAAAAAAAATCTAAAAGATTTTGTATGATTTTTTAAATTCATATAAAATAACTTCATGTTAACAATTAACAAATTTTCTCAAATCTATTAAATTATAAACCTCATTCATAATTTTAAATACAATTCTAATAGTTCACACAAATAAGGGAAAAAAATTATTTCATTTATGCGTGTGCAATACAATACATTAGTATCAAAGTAAAAGTAAAAAAAAAAAAAAAAAAACAAAATGACTAACATAGAGAATAAAAAAAAAAAAAAAAAGTGAAATAAGGGTTGAAGGTTGACAGAATAGCAGTGACATATATATCTATCAAATCAAAAGTCTCGAAGCCCATAAAAGGTTCTTCGTGGCTACAGCCTGTTGGCAAAAATCCAATCACACATCATTGTAAACCCAACACAAAAGCTCCAACACCAAAAATCTCAAACAACGAAAGACCCATATCCAATCACAACTCTCACAAAACCCACAATGACCTCTGACCTCCGCATCAAAACCACAAGTCGTTTACATCCTTTCTAGTTTGGAGAATCTCATATGTGCATTTGAGTTAGGATGATGTAAAAGACTATGGCCAGGGGTATATAAAGGATTAGAAGAGCAAGAGGTGAAAGCCTAAAGAGAAAAAAATAGTCTTGAAACGATGTACCTAAGAAAATAAAGAGTCATTATTTTTTAATTGGTGTTTATTTAGTAAACAAAGAGTACTTATCTTGGTGAGAGATAGAGGAATAGTCTTGAAACGATGAACCAAAGGAAACAAAAAGTCCATATCTTTTATCGCAAGAGAATCCTCAATGAGAGCGCCACTTGGCAAAATCTCATACTTTCTCAAATGAGGTCTCTCCTTATATATATAATATAAATATATATGTATATATATTTATATTGATTTTATGTCATATGTAATAACTTAAATATGGTGAATAAAAATTTCTAAAAAAAAGGTGAATGGAAAACATATGCCTCTACAAATAGAATATTAATTTTGATAAAAGTAATTAATTTTTAAAATTTTTTTAAGTTGGCTACATAATTAGTTTATAAATTTAATATTCAAGTTTCAAAGTATAAGTAAATTAGGGGGAAATCATCCCCCTTCGATGCATATATTTTAATGCTATGTTTGTTTTGGTGTAAATTGTTATTCAAAAAATATTTTCAATGTTTTCAGATGTTTACCATGTCGTAAAATCCTAGTCAAATCGAAATGTTTTCTGTTATCTAGGAAAATGTAGTTATAGTGGTCATAAAATGTTTTAAGCCCAAAAAGAATGTAAAATGTTTTCCACCATCAACCCTTTCACAGTGTCCAAACCTAGCACTCATAAAATGACCAAAACATCCTTAAATCTCCTAAAATGAACAAAATACCTCTAAAATTTCTATAATGTTCAAAATACCATCTAAACCTCCAAATTTACCAAAATATCCCTATGATATCCAAAATGCCATCGAAAACTTCAAAACGACCAAAATATTCCTAAAATGCCTAAATTGGCCAAAATACCCATTGAAAACTCCCAAATGACCAAAATGTCTAATGCTTAAACTACCCCTGATATCCATAAATAAAAAACATATCCTTAAAACCTCCAAAATACTATCAGGACCTCCAAAATGACAAAAAAAGTCCCCGAATCATCAAAATGACCGAAATAACCCCCCTAAAAAACTCAAAATTATAAACATACTCATGGAACCCTAAAATGACCAAAATACGCTTAAAACTTCAAAATTGACAAAATTACCACGAAACCTCTAAAATTACCAAAACACCCTCCCCAAAATTTCAAAATGACCAAAATATCCCTAGAACCACCAAAATGACCAAAATACCCTTGAAATCACTTTGGCCATCTCGGACATCCAAGGGTAGTTTGCTTAATTTGGAAATTTTGGGGGTTATTTTTGGTAGAGGTTTCAAGTAATTTTGGTCCTTTTGGAGGTTTTAAGGGTTTTTTGATCATTTTGGTGGTTCCAGGGGCATTTTGATAATTTTGGTAATTTCAAGACTATGTTGATCATTTTGAAAGTTCTCAAAGTATTTTGGTCAATTACTTTTTTTTTCAGCTATTAAGATTGTATATATGAAAAACAGGTTATCTTTCTACTTCGAATTTATTTTTTTGTTGTTATATTTAGTTTGGTCCTTTGAGCAAAATATTTGATTTCGCCACTAACTGGATGGGGCCACTGTGACAAGATAGTGAATAGGAGATGGCAACTAACCATGGTGGTGGGATTGACACATTGTCTTGCAAATACAAAGCCTTTGAGTTTCTCCAAAATAGGTCACTTTGAAATCGATATAAACGTCTAGGTTGGATTGTTCAACTAGAAAAGGAAAGAAGGAAAGTGAGTGTCATGTAGAGGACAACATGGTTCAATTTATATCGTCATCCACTAAAAGATCGCTAGCTTTTTGCCCCATTTGTTCCATCATTTGCTCGTGGGTCCAATTGAGGTTACTATTTTTATGGAAAAAATATGGGCACCCTTACAATCTCAAATTCTCAATTAATTTTGGTTGATTTATTATTATTATTATTATTATTATTATTATTATTATTATTATTATTGTTAAATGAGTTTTACAAACGTGGAGTGTGGTCAAAAGGAAGCTATGTGCAACAATAGTCAATAGTGACTAGTGTCACTTACATACTTGGGCTAGTCTCAATCAAACTCAGTTGGCGTTTTTGCTTTGTAATTTGATGACCTCCCTAATATTTGAGGTTTTCTATGTTAATTTGTTTTGGGATGAAAGAGGAAAATAGGAGTAAGAATGTGTACCAAATCTTATTCCTCTCATATCCCGTAAAATTGGTAACTCTGCATTTCAATCTCAAACGCTATTTGTAGGTTTCCCCCCCCCCAACTTATCCTTTTTCACCTCCAGGATCTGGCAAGCAAACCATAGAACAACAAAATATGAATAATCCATCTTTCAAATGATATCATTTTTTTTGTTAAGAGTCTTGTAGTTTAATTGGCACCTCTCCATGCACAAAGAGCTTGGAGTCTAGGTGAAGTGGTGAGCCCAAAGCTCCACCACACACAAATCGCCATATGGTGTGTTGTGGACGTTTTTGTGATCCTAGCATTTTTCACCACAAACATGTCTCTTATTTTTTAGAATTTGGGCAAAAATTTGGCAAAATTGGCTGAATTTGGTTGGATCTCGCCAGATTGGACTGTGATCTTGCCAGATTTGGCTGGATTTGACTTGAGTTTATGTATATCGTTGGTTGGGTTGGGTGGCTCGGATTTTGGAGAAGGAAACCTGCCACTAGACTTGGTGGCATCGGTTCTTGGAGGCAGAGACCCACTGCTGGCCAATGGGAGCTTCGAATTGGGTGGATTACGAGTTGGATGCGGTCGGTTTGGCGGTTTTTGGTCAAGTCTGGACACCCCTACTTCTTAGCAATAATGGCTAAGAAAATGAGAAAGATAAATAAGGTTGAAAAGAAACCCTTATTTTTATTTAGCAAATTTATTTGTTTAAAATGCAAAAGATGATTTGATTACAGTGCTAACACATCGCCAAAATTATGGAAACAAATTATAAGAAAAAGGAAACATAATATATAAGTATAATAAGTGTTCTCTAATTTCTAAATTATACTTAGGACCATTTAACTTATATTCTCCATGAAAAGAGAATTTGAGTCTTTGACCCATATTATATAGTCATTTAAATAATTTACTTTTTTAAAGGTAAATTACAAAAGTCTCCCTTAAGGTTTGGAGGAATGACATATTGTCTCAAAACTTAGGTGAAATGACACATCATTCTCTTTAAATTTGAAAGAAATCTAGTAATCAACACATTAGTTCTTCAGTTAATAACATTAATAAAATATTCCAAATTTTAAAAAGTTGCTGAAAGTGTGTGTAGTATTGTAGGGATTATAGAGGGAAAGAGAGAATTACCAAAGGTAGCTAAATTTGCAGACCTACTTAGAATTGCTAACATGCAACAAAGTTTAATGACCTAAATGGTACAAATTGAAGCATGAATATTTACTATCCTTAATACATTGAAAAAAGTATTTGAGAAAATGCTACTATAATTTAAATTTTTGACAGAGAGAGAGAGAGCATCCATAGCGGAAAGTCAAGTGACTACATCTTTATTATTTTGCATGGTTTGTTACAATATATTAGCTCTAAAAATGAGATTTAAAATATTGGTATTTTAAAAAGAGTATTTTTTTTTTAAATCTTAAATAGGATTATGTTTAATAAATTTGGAATAAGATTATATAATAGACTTGAGTTTTGAGTAAAGTATCCAACACTAACGACATGTAAAATAAACTTCATCAATAGTTTCACTCCAAAGGCACATCAATATGATTTAAAAGCATTTGAGTCTTCGGTGAAATCCCTTTCTCATCATTAAATTTATTGGACAAATAAAAAGTAGTGGTGACATGTTTCACATATTATAGATAGTAAAGGTGAGGCAATGCCATGTTGATTTAAAAATTAAACGCACCCCTTATCCTTGACCAATGCGAGGACACAAAAAATTTTACAATTTTTATTATAATTCACTATATGGTAAGTTGTGAGTGGTGAAAGTGTGAATCGATCATTTGACCTCCACCATTCACAGGTTGTCACATGACAAGTTGTAGTAATAATTATGAAATTTTTTGTGTTACTAGAATTTTCCCTTACCCTTTTCCCTAGCAATATTTGACTTGGAACATTTAGGTCCCATTTTCTGAGTGGCTCTTTTAAAACAAAAACACAGCATTATACATCGATTATGAACCATGAATCATCCCCAAATCTCAAATTTTTCAAACGCATAAAACTTCGTTATAATACTAGGGCTCAATCAAATTGAATCACATATTGCCATCTGTTAAAGGGAAACACATCTACATAGCATGGAAATGTGTGTAGGAGCACTACGATCACATCACATCCTTGAAGAAGTACAAATATGTGTTTCACTTTTAATAAATTTTTTTTTTCTTTGGACACAGGGCGGAGCTACATGTTTGAGTGGGGGGACATGGCCTCCCAAATTTTAAAAATATTTTAATATTATATATAAATATTTAATGTTTTAATTATAGCCTACAAAAATGGGACTCACCCCCTCCCCTCGTGGGAATATTTGAGATAGTCCAATGATACTCTTAAAAAAATTGTCCAATTGATTTAGTAGTTATAAAGAATGTTTTTTTTTTTTCTCACATTTATTTTTTATTGTAAAATGTATTCTTGTGTCTGTTAAAGTTTTGGATTATTCATGTTTTTGAATACTTCATTAGTTCAATTGAAATTTTTTTACCCACTTTGGTAGACAATTTGGTAACTTATATTAAAAATGAAAACTTTAAGGATTCACTATAAAGGATACTAAATTATATATGTGTATAGATGTATGTGTTTGTATATGTTTATAAAAGTTTGTATAAGCTAATAATTAGGGTCATAAGTTGGCCCCCCCAAACAAAAATTTCTAGCTATGCCCCTGAATTGGACACGAGTTGTTTCTCTAGTTGACTAGCATTAAATCTTAGTCCAAAACACAAGAAGGAAAATCATCACCCTTTCCTGAGGGCAAAAACACAAATTTGGACTTGTAGGAGTCCAAGTTTTGAATTAGTTTGGGAGAACCCTAGAGGGGATTTGTTATTTGTGAGTTCTCCTCTAAATGTGTATACACTTGGTAATCTTCCTTTAATATAATGTATTCTTCCATTGTTATCTGTAAACGTAGGTTATTGCCCAACCAAACTCATAGTGTTCTCTTTTGTGTAATTATGACTATTTCTCTTTCAGATTTTCTTTATTCCTGTTATTTATTTTGGAGATCTTTCTTAAGTTTATAATAATTTTTATAATCAATTTTGATATTTGAGCTTCCGTTTTCTTAAGTTTATTACTCTTTCGTTTCCTCCAATTTGTGCAAACTTCATCTAAGAAGTAACAATTTATGTGACATTTTGTTATAAATAGGCATACACATGGATCTTTATTTTATTTTCTTTATTACTTCTTTCATTGCTAGCCTATATATTGTATAAGTAGAAATTTAAGCAAGCACTATATTCATAGGTGAGCCAAGAAATGGGCACAATGACCATATCCATGCAAACCGGCATAAGAAAAGATACATTGATAAAGTAGGTATAATGTGGATACATATTCTATTATGCACTAAGAAATTGGAAACTATTCAGGAAAAAAAATGGAAACTTAATCATAAAATACAGACGAATTTTATTAGCCATGCCAACAATTTCTCCCATTGGTGGAAATGAAAACAATGAAACATGCTTCAAAAGAGTAAAAATTATGTGAGGACCTAAATGAAACCATCCTTAAAAGTTGAGGATTAAAAACATGATTAAACGAGCAGCTTAAGAATTGGACAAAAGAAGAAAAATTACTAACACACCTTTTGGTCCCCTTTTAAAGCAGTGTGATGGTGAGAGAAGGGTTTTTATTTATTTATTATTTATTTTTGAGTATTCCATAATTGAGGTGGGGGATTTAAATCTTAAATGTTCCCGTTGAAAACATCAAAATATGTTAACTAGTTGAAGTACAAGGCTCTTGGTGATAGTGAGTAAGAGTTAGTGACTAAACAATTTAAAATACCTTAAATCACCTTGAATTCACACGGTAGAGATGTGGAATCTACCAAAAATATATAACAAAAATTTGGAATTTTATTAATAATTGGATTCTCATTTTACAACCTAAGCGATGTGACAATTTAAAGATTTATGAAAAAATAATTTCCAACCAATGGTTTCAAAAAAAATAATAAAAAAAAAAAATTCCAAGCAAAAGGATTCAATTATGACTAAAAACACATGGAATGGAAGAAACTGTTGACCTTATCTTCCTTTCAGCTAAATGGCCATGCAACAAACAGTAATCACCAATGATGAAATGACATAATATAAAGTGAAATCATTAAAAATGATACGAAATTGAATTAATTCCTAACTTAAGACTAAACTCAAGTCAATATATTTTCAACCCCAAAATCATAAAAACTCTCTCTAACAATTACTTGAGTCTTTCTCTTTCACATCCCCGACAAGATCTTGTAAAGAAGATTGATCACCCTCTTTGCCATGTTACCTCTAAATGCCCAATAAAATCAAATTATGATGCACTTGTTTCATTCGTGACTTCATGAAATTTGATTACCCTTTAACAGACCCAACATTCACAAACCTAGATATTTAGCTCGACATCCCAAGCTGCCCAACTCGATCATCTTGAGAAAAAAGTTTTCATCAAGAATTGACTCATGACGAGTAATGGATTCAGAATTTTCCCCACTAATGAAGTCAAGAAGTTCTTTCCCATACAAACTAAAAGTCCAAAACGTTGGGTTGGTGGGGGATAAAAACCATGATAATTGAGTTTAAGTGGCTTAAGTGCTTTAAGCCCACGTGAACAAAAGAGGAAGAGATATTGGGAACCAATCACAACATGATTTCATGTACACAAAGATAAGAAGACTGTCCTCATATCCTCGTTAGCATGACCCTTTTATAAATCTCATCATTAAAATTTTTCGTGAGGATTTCAATTTAGACCCTACATTTCCTATTCCAATTTCCAACGGCAACAATTGACCTTTGGGCATTATGTGTATGATAAACAGAGCCTTCTTTTACAATTTTTTTCAGTTTAATTGAGTCAATGATCACATTACATGTACATGATTTTGCCACATCACTCAATCATTCATATTTAATAAAAGATTTTATACTCTCATTTATCAAACTTATTTATGAAAAAAAAAGGGCTCTTACAAGGTCGAGTTTGGCGTTGACTAAATTGTTCAAGTGGAACATCCTCACATAATACCATAAAAAGGAAAAACGAGGAAGAAAGAAATAATAAGAAGAAGAATATGCAATAATAATAAGAATATCCTCGCATATGGTCAACGTTAGAGAAAAAATTAGCAACAAAAGCAAAAGACAACTCGGAGACAAGTCTTATTAAAAGTACTATGCAAACTTGATGCTATCAAAACATACAACACAACCAAAGATTAGTTAAGATCAATTTATGACTTTAGCTTCTAGTTGTAGAGATCACAAGGCATATTTGCTCTTTGTTTGAACCTCTTTGTGGGCTGAAGCACATGCTTCCTTGCTGACTACAAGTGCTTTCCACAAAACGCGATTGGTAGTGAGCTTTACTCTGGGAATCAATCTCTAAAAATAAAACAAAAAAGGATAAGGCTATCTACTAATTATATCTTCCAAACTCTCCTAAAAAGTGAGAGTTTTATATACTGCATAAGACATTTTATATTCTAGAAGGAGATGCACTAATTGTAACTATTAATTATTCCACTGTAATGTCCAACTAGTGTATGATTATTAACTGCTAGTATTGTAGATATTTTGCAATTGTTACATTCATTTTCTTTTTGCAAGGTTACACATGTCGGGAGATCGGGTAATTCCCTTGCCCATACGGTTGCTAGTTGGGTCGTCTTTTGCAATTTGAGTGGAAGGATTTCCATCTCCTCCATCCCGAATTATATTTTGAATTCTTCAGTTGGAGATGATTCTTCTCCTCTCGCTTCTCTTAAGTTTTTAATAATATTCTGTTAGGTTCTAAAAGTTTAGAACAATTGGCAAGCCATGAGCATAAACTTATCTAGATATAGATTCCTAAGTCTATAGGTATGATTAGACAATACTCAAGGTGCTGCAAGTCAGAATACAAGAATAAGGAAGCTGTAGGTTCAGGAAATTCGAAACATGCCAGGTTCGACCGATCGAGAAGAAGGCTCGACTGATTAAGACATGGATCTGCAAAATTTAATTAAGGCCCAACAGGTCATTAAGCCCATTAAGTGTGCGTTTGGATGGGGATGAAAAATTAAAATTATTTTACTATTCAGCTTATTTTTACTACTATTCATAGGCTCCACTGCACTTTTTGGTACTATTAATGGGCCCCACTGTACTATTTCAACTAATTTTTACCTTTATCTACAGTACTTTCAACAATAAGTTTTTAGTTTTAGCAAAATAAGCAGTATCCAAACACACCTTAAGTGATTAGGGTTTCAAATCTAATTCTCCTATTATTCAAAGGAAACCCTAAGGCATGTTTTAGTATGGTTTTTTAGAGAGAGAAGAGTGCATCTTGTGCCTCCAATTGTAGATCTAGGGTTTCTGTACCCAAAACTCTCTAAAATATTCTACTGGCAATATTTTTTAAAGAAACTCAAAATTCAATGTTGTAGAAGTTGCTACATACAAGATCAACTGTTGTTGATGGTCTAAAGCTTTGAGTGGGATCTCAAAGTCACAAACGTAGGTGTTTGTGTTCAACAAATTCGAATAGAAGAGTCCGTGGATACAGAGTTGCGTGTGGTCACGTGAGTAAGTAGTACAAGTGATAGCTTTAGATTTAGGGAAAAATATATTATAACACTTCCATTATATTTAGTGAATTTGTTGCATTGAGGAGTGTTTAGGTTAAATACTCCCCAGGTTTTTTACCTTGAAACTAAACGGTTTCTATTAGGTTTTTAGATCCCTGTAAACTAGATTGTTTAACCTAATTAATTAACCACGTAAATACTTAGGTTTATTATTCAGACCTAGGTTAAAACAAAACAATCATATCATGCAAAGTAGCGGAAAAGTAAATAACACAACGATATGATGACCCAGGAAAATCAAACAAGTAAAAAACCTGGGGAGGATTTAACCTAGCTATCCTTAAGGTAAAAAGAAAATCCACTATAAAGAATCGAAGTTTACAATAAGACTTAGACCACTAACATCCTATTGCTACCACATGTAGAACTTACTGACACGACCACGTGCAAGCTCCGAATTCACAAACTCCTTCTTTATTAGGTCTTTGCAACACAAGCACCCACACTTGTGACTTTGAGACTCCACTCAAAGGTCTATCAACACAAACTCTCATGTTTGTGACTCCAAGACCACATTTGAAGGTTTAGATCATCAACACATTTGATGACTAGAGAAGGCAGCAACTTCTACAATACCAGATCTTGAGATTCTTCAAGAAATAACATTGGTAGAAGACATGAAAAAGCTTTTTGGGTACAAAACCCTAGATACAAAAGAGGCACACTCTTCTCTCTCTGAAAAGCCTTATAAAAACGTGCTTAGGGTTTCCTTTATATACTAGGAGAAATAGATCTGAAATCCTAATTCTTTTTGGGCTTAAACTGCTCTTGGGTCGAACTTAAAATTCTGCAGACCCGTATTTTGATCGATCGAGCTTGTCTCTCGATCGGTCGAACCAAGCAAATTCTGAAATCTTCTTTTTGCAGCTTACTTGTTCTTGATTCTTGACTTGAATCACCTTGAGCATTGTCTAATAATACCTATAGACTCTATGATCTATATCTAGACAATTTTGTGTTCACGTTTTGCCAATTGTTCTAAACTTTTAGAACCTAACAGTTTCATTGGTTTTCCTAAGTCATTATATCGCTTGTCTTCTTTATTATTTTACTATATGTGATATGATTGTTTGTGTTTAACCTAGATCTAAATAATAAACATAAGTAACAACTTGGTTAATTAATTATGTTAAACAATCTAAGCGTACAGGGGTATAAATAATCCAATATTCTTATTGCTTAAAGAGGGGGGGTGGGGGGGGGGGGGTGATTTAGCAATGGAGCCCAATTCATTTTCATTACTATATGAATACAGGTTTAAAGTTTATATATTCTCTAGAAAGCAAGCAATTGAAGTCAAAACTCTTTTTCATTGCTTGCAATGACATTCATCTATCAATTCATTTAGGATCATCAAATTTGCCACAACTTGATGATGTGTGCGATTGTGATTAGTGAACCATCACTTTCAAATTGACCCATTATTTTTTTTTCCATCACTCACAGTCTTACGTGTCAGGGTTATAGCAAAACTTGTGATACAATAATTGTGTCCACAGACTTTCCCATCATCTATTGATTGACATAACCATGAGGTAGTGACATTATTCATGTTATAAAATACCTTATCATGTGCCAATACGAATTAGTTCAAAAATTCATTTGTATGATTTTATACATATCTATACACTTCTATATGAGCCCACTCACTTTATTCTCCATGATGCCACATGTCCAACCAATCGAGGCCAAAAAAGTTTCGAGAATGTGAAGAATCGACACATCTAAAATTGTCTGCATGGTCATTATCATGCAGTCCAATTTAATTTCCAGCAATTTGGTTGTCTGTTTCCCAAGACTTGGTCTATTTAATTTGAAATGAACTGAAATTCAAATGCTGCTCAATTCCAAGCTTCCCCAAAATCCCAGATTCTAACATTCCTAAACTACAAGACAGAGGACATTAGGTGGAAAAGAGAGTCAGAGGGGACACCAAGGTCCATCACTAGAAGCAACTAACATGGTGGTGGAGTTGTCATAATGTCAATGTGTCATGCAGATAAAAGAGATTATGGCAAATGAGTTCTCACTCTAAAGAACAAATCCCACAAAACTGATTGACCCAACAAGGTTGGATCCATACACAAAAATGGTCATCATAGAGAGAATGTGTCACAATTAGGACAAACACAGTTCTGTCCTCTTATTTTTCCCACTAAAAGATTGCTTACTTTTCTACTTGTCTATACCATTATTAGTCGGTGGGTCTGGTGGAGATTTAGCTCATATTAGAAATGGGGGGCAAAGACAATCCGAATTTGATTTTGGTCTTGGATATTTTAGGGAAAAGGTCGGCCTAATGGCTAGGATAACAAAAGCTTGTTTTTTCTTTTAGTTTGGGAAAGGTTATTAAACTTGGGTCTGGTTTCAAACTTTCAACCTTCAATCCAAATCATGCATTGCTGTAGTTGCAAAAAGCTTTGTAACTTTGATGGTATTATCAAGTTTTTCCATGGAGAAGAAATTGTGTTCAATTCCTCCCTCTACTACTTGTTGTTAAGGACCAAATTGTTTCAAGTTTATTGTCACTTCTAACCAATCTTTTCTAAATCAAAGTTGGCATAATATTTCTATTCTCTAGACTTTTCTTGGTGAAAAAGTCGGAGTATAATATTTCTAAATACAATTGATAAGACTTACCTCTATACATTAATTAAGTTTTAGTCTCAAAATTTTATGACCGGTTATGGATCCTCCAACATACTAATCAAGGTTGATCACATTCATTATTTTTCACTATTCGATCATATCCGAAGTCAGACCCTATATATATATTGGAGAAAAGACTCTATATTAGTTAATAACTTAATTGACATGTCATTATTTACTTCTACTAATGTTATTTTAGGTTTTCATGTACTTTTATGATAAGACTTACCTTTATGCGAGATAAAGCTACATTTTTTTAAGTAAATACTTTTTATTCGTAGTCACTTATGGTTTGCAAGACTTTCCTCCATAAAATTACAATTATTAGTCTAGATATGCATACTAGCATTTGTTTATTTATTTATTTATATAATTCGATAATTATAAGAGGAGGAGAGATTTGAACCCTGGACGTAATTTTAAGTAATGTTACATTACTCAATATATGAAAAATCCACTATTGGATTGTATTTTTCTTCTTATACCCTATGTGCTTACAAAATTTTCAAGATGATCAAAGTATATTAATCCTCAAGACGATCAAAGTATATCAAGTGTTTAAATTTCAATTTTTTATATTTTAAAATAATACATAAAAATTGGGTTTCTAGATCGAATAATAAGCAATATTGACACAAAATTCGGCATGCATATTAGGAACAGAAATAACATCTAAACAAACAGTGAGATTGAAATTTTAATTCAATAAAAAGTTATTAAGTGGTGTAACATTACTTAGAATTACACCAGTTGTATTTGATTCTGATCCATTTGTCAGACCGTGAATTATGTCATTCTATCTCAAAATCAATTGATAATAAAGAAAATACACTCAACTATTTTATGGCATTTGACATTGCCCCACGGGCCTGATTTTAGAGCGGTCATAAATAGCCGAATTGTGGTTTCCCCAACAATCCCCCTCTCCCTCCTCTCATGACAATGCTCATGCGACTTGAACCCATGACCTTGGCTCTGATACCACTTGTCAAAAAAAATGAGCTATGTCACTATATCTTAAAACCAATTTGTGATGAAAAAGACACGCTTATATATTTTATTGTATTTAACATTACATCTCATGAGCTTGTTTTTAGAGTGGTAATAAGGAGTTGAATTATGGGCTCCAGCACCATTAACTCTTCGTATCATATACATTGGTAGTCATGATTTTAACACTTTCTTACTCAATGAAGTAGTTGAAAACAGAAACGCAAAGCACAAGCACAAACGTGGCTTTTCAGGTCAAAGTTTTATCTTGGTCCCTCATCTGGCTCCAAGTAATTTCCTTTTGATTCATTGGGCAATGGAAGGAGTACTCAGTCTGAGTGGCGCAACTTGACATTGTCACATCCTGAAAAGTACTTTGCTTGATACTACTACATAAATAAAATAGACGGTTGAAGGACAAACATGGTGTCCCATGTTGAGTGAGTGCTGTACCATTATCGCACACTGGGTTTTATTGGGATATGGGAGATAATTAGCTATTGGCTTTGCTTTCCGTAGAAGACTACTGGGTACCCAATTATCAATAGGGCAAAGCTCTTTTTTTCCCATTATACTTACACACACAAGGTGAAGACTGAAGATGGTGGCCTTGTCTGTCAGTTGTACACTCAGCTTCCATATAAGGCGGTCGGGGATATGCCATTGGGTGATTTTGTTTATGGACACCTGATCAGCTCAACGTTGTTTTACGTTTACATTTCAGTCGATATCTCTTCTTCTTATTGCTTTTCATAGTTTTGTAATTCAATCGGCATCTCTTAATGCCCTTCAACTATCGAATATTAAGAAATATAAATTAAAAGTTAAAGGTTATAAGCCCATCTATATTAGTAAAAGTTTGGTATATTAACTTTTTTGGTAGCTTATTTAGTAAATACGAGATTAAAAAAAAAGATAAAAAAAAATTTTACTTAATTTTATTATTGAAAAAAAGACTTGTACTACTTGAAGATACCTAGACCAATGGCGGATCTCTATGTCATGCTACCTAGACCAATGGCATATCTCTATGTCATGCTCATCTTGTAGAGCCTTTGGTAGCGAAGCAAGGATAGCTTATCAAAGAATGAAAGCCTTAAATCTCACACATTACAATAGGCATAAGGACAGTAAAGTTTTTCACAAATTTTTTTTTTAATAGATGTATATTGTTGTAATTTGTGTTAAAAATGATTGAACGAAAAGTGATGTTACTGCCATCACAATTTCCTACCTCAAAAGTTGTTAAAAATATTGAGAATTTTTGTTTTTCACAATTTTTGTTTATCACATACTCCACTTTTTTTCTTTTTTCTTTTCTCCTTTAAGATCTCCTGTGAAAAGTCAATCAGACTCATGGAGAACAAATATATCAAACAGAGTTAACAGACCGTATCTCTCACACATGACACTGAAGATAGGTTACAATGAAATATACAGTTGGCCCTCTGGAAAGTCATATCCATGGTAGAAACAAAAAGTAATGATTATTAGAGAATTTTATTTATAAGCAAATGCCATTTCATAATGTTTTTTCTTTTTCCCTGCTCATTTATAACCATTTTTTTTCCAGTTTTTCTTTATCAAAGTTAAGCACTAAATAAAGTTCAAGTACAAAGACTATATAAAAGGTAGAGACATATCATACTATACCCTATGGACTAGTGCATCAACTATGACCCCCAAAAAAGAATAGTAAACAGATGACTGATGTAGCTAGTCAAAAAGATGTTATGTTACACTAAAGAAATTGGGGGCAGCACTTCTGTTATGCGATCGTAGTATGTCATGTCTGTTGGACTCACCTATGGTGTGTTCTGGCAAATCGCCGGGTTGTTGGTAAGATGCCAAAATTCTTGAATTTGGATTAGACAAACTGGTCTTAACTTTCTAAACTGATGAATCTTGATCTTGTCGAGATTTTTCTTGTGCTCTCACTTTATGTTGTTCTAAACAAGTGATGGCATGTATTTAAAGATACACAATATGCATTATAACATACATATAATACTACAACTCGTTTTTTTTTTTTAAAAAAAACTACAACCCAAGTACAGATCATTAGTCTCATATTTGGTAATTTATCTTTAGAATAACTTGATGAAATAGTCAAGTCAAATTTTTATACTATTATATACATACATATTCTTGTAATACACACACACACACGTTAATATTTAGATAAGTATATGTAACATTTTGATAATTCAAGGAGTATTATAAAACAAGTTTCTCAACAACAACAACCAAAAAAAAAAAAAAAAAAGATGAAGAAGAATATTAGAGAATATGTATTACAGTCTATGAAAAAAATTGATTCCTCAAAAATTTTTGAAACACTTGGGGCTGCTGTATAAGTCAAGAATCCAGGGCAGCCAAGATTCAGTACATGATCAATTCACTGATAAATCTAAATAGAATAAATCAGAATCCACAAGACTTATACAGCTGGGGAAAATATTCCAAACAATGTGATGACATTGAGTCCAAGTTTTTTACATTGCTTTTACTAATTCGAATTGAAGAGTGATACAAAATTGGCAATGCCAAAAAACTCATAGCTTATTACAGAGATGCATATTCTAATCACTTAGTTTGGCTAAGCTTGGCATTAATTAATATAAACCATAAATAATCCTGTCACCTATTAGCACTATCCGCCAGTGAAAATATAAGGTTGATCAAATGCAAGAGGATTACCATAGTTATTTTGGTACATGTCATCTCCTTATTTTTATTTATTTATTTTTTTTAGATGCTTGTCATCTCCTTATTTTGAATGTGATGTTCAGTTTGCATAGGTGTTGAAGCAAGATAGGTAAAGCATTAACTCTTCTTGCAGAGAAAGAGTATATTATTCCCCACATATATTTCGGAAATTTACATGGACTGGCTTATTTTTCTACTAACCCAGGTTGCCTATTGCACAACCAAAACTGAAGGGGGGAATGTGCATGACAACTCAAGAGAGGAAAAAGATGGACTGGTCAACTTGCCTCTGGCATAACTTAAGATAACACTGGATACATTATTCATGAGATTTATCGTGGATCGTGCTTTAGGTGATGACAGTAGGTTTTTCTCTTCCTGTGAAGTCCTTCAACTTTGATACAGATAGTGCCAAATCTAAAGCATGAAGAAACAAACATTTAGTAGTGTATATTAATTCAGTTTATAAAAATGATGATGACAATGGACTAACCTATTAATGGTTTTAGGGCCGTTTGGGCATCTACATCATGTTTAGATACATCTGGTTCAAACTGCTCTATGTAAACTCTAACAGTGGCACCTGCTGAACCAGTTCCCTGTAAACATGAAGAAGTTATTTTCCACTTAAAAGATGTATCCCCAAGATTATTAGTTATAGACAGAGAGGTTGGCACATACTGATAAACGAAATATGATCCTTGATCCATCTGTGAAAACAAACCGAACACCTTGCTTTGACACCATGCTCCCATCGACCTGGCCAATAAAATTAGTGAGTTAAACTGTCAAGAAAGGACAGTACAGGGTTCAATTGCTTGAGTCACAAGTAAGCATAGGCAATAAACATGTCTGATGTTGAAACTTACAGGATCTGTATAAGTAAAATCATCAGCAAATTGGAGGATATAGCTTCCTGTACAAGGATATTTTTCAGCATCCAAACATTATTTATTTATTTTAAAGTAGCATCCAAACATTGATGAGAAGTGGTGATTGCATGAACAAATTTTAGGTACGAACTTACCATACTTTTCACCTGCCATGCTCTTAGAGACTAAATCTCTAAGATATCCTATCATTTTATTGGCACCTTCAGATTCACATTCCTGGAAAAGGAGTTACATTAATCAATGAATCCATCTCTCACAAGACAATGATTTCAAAACCCAAAACTCAAATTGGAGTAACAACATTGTGCAATTTTTTATTTTTATTTTTTCCAAAACTGGTTATGAAACTTACTTCATAGTCATATCTAGAAAAGAAATTCCTTCCATATGTTGCCCAATATTCCTTCACAACGTCGGAGACAGAAACCAACTTCTCCCCTGGTTTCTTGTCTTTGTTTTGGTATGCAATAATTGAAAGCCATGCTAAGACAGCCCTGTCATTTGGAGATGTTGAAGTCATTTCACATGGGAATGGACCGTTTGGTTAAGTGATAGAGACAGGATAGAAATATCTCTTTCAATGTTTACATACTCCTCATTCACTACAAAAACTTGCACTAAGCATTAAAATTAAAGTCAGGTTTTTCATTGGCCGAACTAATTGAAAAGGTAACGTAAGGAAACCAAATTTTTGAGAGTAAAACTATGGCCAAATACCGATTTGCTACACTATTATTGATAAAAGAGTATAATAGTTAACCAAAAAACCACAGTGCCATTTTATAAGATCCAGTGTCATTGATTCAACCACAAAATCAAATTCAGGTGATGCATCAAATCTATTTTGAGCCGGCGTGAAATTAAATATTGCCACATACTACACCATCAAATTCATACCAACTTTTACTTGATGAAAATATAAAGTCAACCACTTGGGAATGGCACATTGCTCTTTCAAGTCTTGCATGGCCATACACCCAAGAGAAGTATATGCAGTTCTATGTATCAGAATGGCCACATCTAACCTCTCTCTCCTTAACCCTTTTTCCTGGCAATAATCTACCCTCCTCATCCAGAACTGCAACTAATATAGGAATCTGATAAGGCTTCTTGCTAGTCCTTGGTAACAAGTGTTTGAGCAGCATAACCATTATACTGTCTGTTCCTGATTGATCTCAACCAAGCTCTATAGCAGGATCTCTTGTGACCAACAAGATCCAGGAATTGGGTATTATTTAATTTAAGTATAGAACTAGGGGCGCAACCAAGCAGAGCCATTGATGAACCCCTTGAATGGCCTGCTTACTTACTAAAACAAATCAAGTTCAAGCCCCATGTAACAGTTAATCTTACAACTGCACTGAGACAGCTAAAGCAGCATCCTGAGTTTCAACAGGTATATTGTGGCTCGAGAATAGATTTACTTGAGCTGAGCTTGAAAAATTAACTTTTCAGGTGATCTGAGTTCAAACAGCCAGATAGTCAGAATGGATCAGCTCATTTGGAGCCCTATTAAGCAATGTCAACCTTGAATAAGGCTTGTGATTCTCCTTGTACGGCTACTCAAGCTTTTTGGTATAGAAGGTTGAGCAATTTAAAAATGTATATGTTCAAAGAATCAGCATAATAAAAAATAAAGATGTTCAAATAGATGAGTGGCAACATTAAAAATCACAAATTAAGGATTTTGTGTCATACAACACCAAAAGTAGGCACAAATTGAGGCAAGGAAGGAGAGAAGTTGATGTTATTTTCAAAAGTTACATGGAAAAAAATTAAAAAATTCCCTAGCATGGGGAAGTGATTTGATTCAAGCTGTAGAAGCTAAGATGAAAAGAGCAAGGCCAAATAAAGCATGCAATAAGGCAGTGAGACAATAGATCACCACAAAATGAATTCAACTAATTGAAGTCCTGTAGCCAATTATAGCATTTTTTTAGTGTAAAACAAAGTTAAGATCATGAGAAACCCTAGTAAAGAAAGAGAACATGTAGAATTAAATTTTTACCCTACAGTAAAAATGCAGACAAATACCATATGCCATCCTTCTCACGAATGTGATCAGAACCTGTTCCAAAACTCTCTTCCCCACAAATGGACAACTTCCCAGCATCCATAAGATTTCCAAAGAATTTCCAACCAGTGGGGACCTGAAAGAGAAGATCTATTGTTCATCAGGAGAGATCTATCTCTAGATATAAGCCCCATTCTTTAAGTAATACAATAGTTCAAAGAGAGCAAAACCTCAAAGAAGGGAAGCTTCAATTTTTCAGCCACGCGATCAAGAGCACCACTTGTTGGCATAGATCGAGCTAAACCCTATTAAATTTGAAATATGAGTCATTTCTTTTTGTTCAACAACTAAAATATTGATAAAGAAAATCCAGAGAGAGTTTTTTACCTTAATGCCACTACGGAAATATGGAATGGCTTCTTGTGCATTGGCAGCAATAATTGCGACAGAATCCGAAGGAGTAACAAAAAAACCTCTACCCAAAATCATATTTCTATCACCATCTCCTATTGATGATAAAGGTAAAAGGTCATTCAACATAATAAGAATACTAATAAGAATATTAAAAATGTGCGTGCATGTGCACAAGAAATTAGTGACCATTTAGTATTATAGAACCATTAAACACAAATTCTGCCTCTTGTAGTCATCTACAGTACCATCACTTGCAGCACCAAAATCAGGTCCATTTTCACCATACATTGTGTTGACCAAATCCTTGGCATATCTGTTTAACATGAAAGTCAAAAATAGCAACGCTCCAAGATAATGACAATCAGCAACTATCAAACAAACTATTTCACTCTTACGTAAGATTGGGATCAGGATGACCATGCCCAAAATCCTCCAAAGGCACTCCATTTGAAATTGAATCCTACATGAAATACCAAACATCTAACATCAGGAACTCCAACATTACTAGACTATAATTGCTTTAGGATATTTTATGTTCACAACATACCAGACTAGCTCCTAGCTTGTCCACAAAGATGGGTTTTGAATAAGCACCAGTAACGGCATGCATGGCATCAAATATAAACCTAGAAAGTCATAATATCAAATGGTTCAAAACTACGAAATCTAAATGATTTGTATATTGGAAATTGAAGACCCAACCATGATCATAAACTCAAGGTTTTGTCATTGCCCATAAATAAATAAGAAATCATTAGTACATCTTTCTATACAGGAAAGGGAGATGCATAAACCACAAAGAAAGAGTTCAAGCTAAAAAGTGAATTTATACAAATTCATAAACCTACCTAAATAAACTACCTTAGTGCTGATATACTAACAGTAGTGAATATTTTTAGGGGAGAAGAACCCAGGGGGTTTGGGCACAAGCAGGGCAGAGGTCAAGAATTGTGAAGTAAATGCAATTTGAGAAAACATTTAATGCATGAATTTTAGTAAGATCATGATACTAAAAATACAAGTATTATAAAAACGTACATAGATATCAGTACCAAGGTTATACTGTGAAGTGAACACCTCTGTGCCTCTAAAAAGCATGATATGTATGCAAATTTTCAAAAAGTAGCCCTAGTTTAGAACTACTAGAAAACTTTTGATTAGAATTAAAAAGACTGATACGGGTTGTCGCTAAGAATGCAGCTTATGAAGTTTAATGTTAGTATATCAATTACTTAATTCTTTAAATAGTTGTAATCCATGAGTAAAAAAGCAGGTTAAGGGTAGTAAGAATTGTGAAGTCAATGTGACTATTTCCATGCATATATGGTTTCAGATACCTTGGGATTAATACAAGACTTGAACTTAACAGTTTTTCAAAGTGATTCAAAGAAATCCAACTTCAGCAAAATTACTGGCCCTTAATGCAAATCAACAGATGCCATCTACAGGTGTTAACAAAAGGATTAAAAGAAATCCAATAGATGACAAGTTCAATGGAATAGAAAAACGAAGAGCATGAAGATGCCGAAAACTTGGTTGCAAAATTTTGTTGAAGGTCATTCCACAGATTTATGTTCAAGATTTCACGGTACCTTAAACTCTATTTCTCTGTTACTGGTTGGTCAAGTGAATAGCTTTAAGTTTTGGGTTGAGGAAGCAATAAAAGACACAATGATGACTAAACCTAACTGTAAATATGGGTGGCCCCAGCAGGCTAACAAAACAGGATTCATGTAGCAGATTGCACAAAGTAAGGATCAAGGAATGTCATTATCTTTCAGAGCCACATTAAGAGAAATAACAACAACAACCAAGAGATAAATGAAAAGACACAGAATAAAGGATGACTAAGAACCACCCAATGCAATTAACAGAATAAACCTGTTTGATAGAGGGCATATGATACCTGAAATCTGATCGAGACAAAAGACTTTTGATAAGCTCGAAATCAAATACACTCTGCACAAAAGCCCATAAAATTACTTATCTGTCACTCATATGAATTTCCATCTCAAAATTCCAAAGATGCATATCCTTTGTTCCCTACCTCCAGTAACTCCAAATAGTCAGAAACTGGGTCAACTACTTCAACACTGAAGTTCCTGAACTCAGTAACTCCAAGACGAGATAGGTCAACATCAGGAATGTCTGCCACCTTTATTTCACTGATCTGCATTACACTAACAAAATTGAAACAATATGCAAATAAAATAGAAAATGAATCAGGTGGAAAACACTTAGACTGCTTTAAATCAAACGGGACTGTTGAAAATATTAAGTTGCAGCTCAAAATTTTTCACACCAAAAGTGTACTTTTTCTCTCAGATATTAAAAGAGAAATCATTTTCAAAGACAAGGATGAACAATGACCCAGTAAAGTAACTAACATAATAGACAAAGTAATGAAGCATGGTTGTGAACAAAACAATTTAAAGAAATGTTTGGGAAAAATACAATTTACACCCTATAAGTTTTGTGAATTATCATTTAGTCCACTAAGTTTAAATTTTGTCATTTTAGTCCATGAACTTTGACAACAATGTCATGTTAGGAACCCATGAGTAGAACTTATCCTTGAAAACCGGCTTGCAAGGGAAGGGTGCCCAAGACCTTATAAAAACATGGTTAAGCTTACATTTAATCCATGTAGGACACTAGAATCATAACATACTACCACGTTCCGCAGCCGACATCCACAACGGCTCACTACTCAATGAGCTACGCCCGATTACTAGGGGTGGTGGTTGACTCTGATACCAAATGTTAGAAACTCATGGGTAGAACTCACCCTTGAAAACTGGCTTGCAAGGGGAGGGTGTCCAAGAGCTTATAAACACATAGTTAAGCTTACACTTAATTCATGTGGGACACTAGGATCATAACATGTCATTTTAGTCCTTCCATCCATTGAAAGACATTTTTAAAGAGAATTAACAACATTTTTCAAGCCAGTTTGTCTCTTTAAAAACGTCATTCACATTTGTAACATTAAAAAATGATTTAAAACAGTAATATAGATCAAATTGGCAGTCTGCTAATCCTTTCTTGTTACATTGCTCTGTTACTTAAGTGCTTTGGTATATCATGTATTCCCTCTTTTGGGTGTTCTAAGTGCATCCTTATTCTGTTTTAGGACACTCTCTGGCTAGCATGGCAGTTTTGTTCAAAAAGGTAATATAATAGCTTGGAAGGCTACTCCCTTGCAGTTCACCACACTTTCAATGGGGCGGGAAGGACTACTTTAGAAGTTAAGGATGACCTGTCACAGTCCCCATTTGCAAGTTTGCAGGTCTTTCTCCTCCTTTCATGGACAATCTAGATTTTTTACATACATACAGTGGGTTTTGAACTCACGACCTCACCCACCACCTTATTCTTACAAGGAGAGGAAGCACCATTTGAGATGGACCTCAATGTCTAGATTCTTTACATGTTTTACTTCTTCTTTTTTCTCCCTTGCCCTTGGTCCCCCTTGGGTTATTTTTTTCCTCCTTTAATAGGATTTATCTATCGATCAAAGAGAACAAAAAAGAATCATCTTAAAACAAGAAGTGAAAGCAACAAGCAATTAACAGTATAAAGGAAGATAAACAGCAGCACAGAAAAATTAGCAAGCAAAAAGATAGATCCAGATACTTACAGAGAGAGTGTTTCCATAAATCTTGTCAGTGATGGATTCAGGTGCAGGCTGACCACTGTTGTAATTGAACTGGAAAGAGAACAGTGATGGCATTTTGAGTTGGATACATTGAATGGTGCTATTAGAAACTGTTAAATTACCGATTGTCCCAAAAGCTTAAGCTATTAGGAAATTGTGAATTTAATCACTTAACCATAAGTCTAACACTCCCCCTCACTTGTGGGCCTAAACTTCCCCTTAATAAGTGGGGGCCCAACAAGTGGAAATTTAACATTTTAAATGGGAGGTAGAGTAAAACCAGGGATCGAACTCAGGATCTCCTGCTCTGATACCATGTTAAATTACCAATTGTCTCAAAAGCTTAAACTATTAGGAAATTGTGAATTTAATCACTTAACCATAAGTCTAACAGAAACAATAGCAAATTCTCAGATTATGCAACAAATATCTTATTGAAGAACACCATGCTTGAAGATAATACGATTCATACTAAATTAAGAAACTTCCAAACTAATATAAGCAAATCCTTTTCTCAATAAAATACAGTAACATTAGGGAGAAGTGTAAACCTTAATTTGAAAGGAATTCAAAGAAACCAATATTTGATTGGGTGCAAAAGTTTGAATATGGACAATTCCAAGAACCATGGTCATAAAGACCATTAGGTTTAATTGCATTATACATACTGGACTTGTAAGATTAAAAACTCACCTTGATACCCCAATCATATTCAGGCCCACCAGGATTATGACTTGCACTCATTATAAATCCACCATTGGCCTGTGAAAGTAATTGTTTAATTGCATCCCACCCAAAGGAGCAAAAGGCAAATGAGTTAGAATTTGACATGCTATGTCAAGATACTGAACCATTGATCAAAAGTAGCACAAGCTTGCCTTTCTCTTGCGGATCACAGCAGAGACAGCTGGTGTTGACAAAACACCTTCCCTACATTGACACAATTTATGCTTATTCTCTATGACAAAAGCCATCAAAGTCATAAATTGCAGAAAAAATAGCTTTGCACCTTCATAACACCATTATATATGAATACAACTTGAACAAGATATTAGTGGTGAATAGACTCTCAATGCATTTAGCTACCAGACCAATTGATTAAGAAGATGTTCTATAGTATCAAAATGGAACACAAAAATCTCTAAATAGTTGTTTTATAAAAAAAAAATTGGGGGGGGGGGGGGGGGGAATTGGAAAATAAAGAATATTCTATGGGACTGCTCTGTGACTGAACAGATACTCCCATCATCTAAATTACTGGGAAAACAGAATTAGCATAAAAATTAAATCATTAACAAGAGACACGTGTTTTGAAAGTTGACTTCCAATTTTTTTAACTCATGATGACATATCTCTTAATAATGTTTGATCTAAATAAATGAATTTTCAGACATATAAAGTCTCAAAGACTAAAACAAGAGAGCCAACCCTAACCATACAAGTTTTACTGCATCGAATACTTATATTTAGCTATATCTGAGTTTGTGTGTCCAAATGTTACCAGAAGAACCATAGAAAGCAATACAATCAAAGACAGCTCAAAACAATAAAATGGCATAGCAAGAGAGCACATACAACAATTGTTCGTCTAGTCATTCCATACATAATTAACAGTGGAATCTGCTGTAAGTGTCACTCATTTAGGTCTATGAAGGACATTGGCAAGAACAATTTTCATTTGAACAAACTATTACAACAATTTTCTTTTTCATATGTGGACAAGCATAGCATCTTACGTATCACTGTATAGGGTAGACTTATCTGTATATTTCCAACCAGATGAAGGACACAGGTAGAAACAGATATATACATTCAAACAGGTGGGAGAAGAACATACATAAGCACCTTATATATTACACTGTAATAGAACTTGGTTAACAACTTAACATCAATTGCCATGAAGATTATAATAACTCAAATAGATGCCAATTAAGAAACTTACTTGCCAACCAAAATTTTCCCAACACCATTCCCTGCAGCTATTTTGATAATTATCTGCATTTTAAATTCAAACAGCCATACAAATTCGTTATACAATTGGAGACAGATAAGATCAACTTAAAATGTTGCATTGAGCAAGTACAGATAAAAAAATTAAAAATAAAAATAAAAACCTGTGCAGCTTCTCGGTTAAAATAACGCCCATCACCTCCTAACACCAACAACCCATTCTTGTAATCCTCTGATGGCAATGAATTAAACAATGCCTACATACACGAAATTCTGATTCATATTGAAACCGTAATGCACTAAACACCGACAACTTCAATATTCTGAGAGAAATTTTAAAAAATAAATAAATCAAAACCTGGATCCAATTGGCAAGGTAATTTTCTTGCGTAAAAACTTTCACCTACAAAACAAACAATCAAACAGAATACACAGGACACCCATCAGGCTCTTTTTGATTGCCAAGAACTTGCAGGTAAAAGAAAGGGATGTAAAAATTCAATCTTGCAGTTACTTGAATGAAATACTTCACATGTTATAAACCAGAAAGGAAATATCATAAAACCCCAGATTTCCATTTCATGTTTCCTCTATTTTCTTGCCAAACAAACCTACAAGTACTTCGAAAACCACCAACCACAAATCCCAAAAGTTTAAGCTATTAGGAAAGAGTGAATCTAATCATTTTAACCATAATTATAACAGTACTCATTACATGTGAGCCCAGACTCCCAACCCCTAACACTTGACAATTTTAACTTTTTAAATATGAGGTAAGAGTGGAGACAAGTTCAAATTCATGAACACTTATGATCATTTGCTCTGATACCATGATAAATTATCAATCCTCACAAAAGCTTAAGTATTAGACAATGGAGAAGTTAATCATAATTCTATGATTCAAACAAGTTAACACTAATAGAAAGAACAATAAGAGAAAACCTTCTTCCGGAGTCCACTGGTTCCAGTCTTCTGCCCTTCGATCGGCTTCGTTGCTATTGAATTAATCTGCAAAAACTCACACACACACACAAATAAGGAAACCCCAAGTGTTAAACAAAACCCAAAAGCCAAAATGCAAATAGAAAAACATATAGATAGATAGAGAAAGAGAGAGAGAGACCTTGATGCCTTCAGGCTCAGCAATGGTAGTGGAAAAGGCTTTGATGGAGGGAAAGTGTGAGGTTCTGAGAGAGAGTTTTGGAGAAGGTAGGGAAGAGAGGAGTGAAAGAGATGGGCTTGGAGAAAAGAGAGTGATTGCATTTGATGCTAATGATGATGACGATGATCTGGGTCTTGAGGCTGTGGTGGAATAGAGCAAGTTTAGTTTCACAGAGTGAGCCATTCCTTTTCTTTTTGAGATTTCAGATTGTGTTAAGCTTGAGTTTGAGAAGCAAAGAGAAGATCTTTATTAAAATTTTCAAAGAAAAAGTTGCTGACTCAAATGCTGAGAAGTGTTTGTGATAGTACTTGTTGTTGATTGATGTAGCAGGAGAGTGAAGTAGTAGTTTAGTTTAGTTTAGTTTAACAGTTCAGAGGAAATCCATGGCTGCCACATGTACTTTGGGAACACTTATGACTTATCTAGACCCAATACCATGTAATCATGTCATGTGAGAATTGTGAAGTTGTGAACTGTGCTTTTCCCTCTTCCCCAAAGACAAAGTATATTCCAATTTCTAATTCTCTTTTTTTTTTTTTTTTCTTCTTTTTTTTTTCTTTTGTTTTTATTCCAATTTCCAATTCCTATATCCATATTTTTTAGTATTTTTGTTACTTTAAAGTTTGAATTTTTTTTTTCCTTAGGAAAACCTCAAAAACAAAATGTCTAGATAAATTGTCCTCCGTACACGTCACGGTCACACACCACAGGGGCACATCCCTTGTATCTATGTGTGTCGTGTGTTTTTTTTAATACCTGTATCTAAAGTCGATTTTATTTTTAAAAAAAATAAATGAGGGAAAAATTATATTATGTTAAAAAATTTCGTACATTGCACAAGTGATTGACTAGTTTTATTTTACTTTTGAATCTTTTGATAAATATAATGAGTGAAATATTTGTATGGCCGGCTGAATGGTAGAGCAAGAAATACCGTCGCCTAAGGCCCCAAGTAAAAAAAAGGCACCCAAATTTTAACCAATAGGGTTATTTATAATCAATAAATAAAATAATATTTTTTTACTAGATGAAAAAAAAAATAAAGAAAAATGTAACGTCCACAATATTTTTCATAACACTTTTACAACTAATGCTAAGTAGCAGGTTGTTACAATATGTTATTGGTGGCAAAAAAATAATTATGGTGATATTTTCAAATAGAAAACAAAAAGCAACTTAAAACCTAAGATTTGTTGTAAAAAAATATTGTGAATGTTGCACTTTTATAAAAAAATAAGAATAATAATAAGAGTTTAGTTAGCAAATTTTTACTAATTCTCATCTAAATCTACCACTAACACCACTCTTTTACTTACCATTATCAATCTACCACATCAACAAGTATGAAAAATTTTGTAAAATTTTTTTTGTCTATAAAATTTCTAAAAAAAGAAAAAAAAAATCTACGTAGTACATGTTAATTAATAGTTATTTTGCATCTAAAACAAGATTATAAATTTTCGCATTAGGCCCCCAAATGTATCAAGCCGCCCCCGATATATTTGAATAGATAAAGTTTTTTTTTTTTTTTTTTTTTTTGGTGCTCCAAATGTAACATAGGAAAACCTATAATACCATTGCCATTATCGTATAATGCTAGTAAATATTAGAAAGGAAGAAATATTTATTTATATGGTTAAATTAGATAAATTTATTTATATCTATATCTATACTATTATTTAAGGTGTTTTCAAGCTGATTTTCAAGCCGTTTAAGCCGTGGATTCTAAGTCTTGGATATTTTAGAGAGTTTCAACATATGACATCCGCTCTTAATAATAGCTTTTAATCATTAAACCAAGACACCAATCAATTTTTAGTGTAAGCGAAGATTGAACCCCAAATCTCTTATTCAACTATCAAAGATTTTATCAGTTGAACTAACTGAAACTTATTTTACAGCTTCTTAGTTAGCGACAAATTAAATAAAAATTCATAATTTAAACGCAGCCTTAATCTCGATATACATCAGTACATAGAAATCTCTAATTGGGGGTAGTAATAATGTAGTAGTAGTATAGTCCACAAGTCACAGCTAGAGATGTCAGCTGGTAAGAACTGGCCATGGTCTGGTCTAATCTAAGGCCTGGCCCAAGTGGTCACAACTGGCCCAAACTAGGCAGCATCATTAATTTTGATTGTTACTTCTTACGTCTCTCCCTCTCCTATATTTTCATTTGGCCTCATATCATATTCCTTTTTTCTTTTTACTTTTTTTTAAATAAATAGTAGTAGAAAACAAAACTGCAGCAAAAAAAATAAAAATAAATAAACAACTACAACAGAGCCATCCTCTTCCCTGATAACATTATAAAAACATAATAATAAACTAAGTTTTTTAGCATTAAAAAAAAAAAAAAATTTAAATAGTGCACTGCTGGAACTAGCACATTAGATTCTAAGGTCACAGACAAATGCATTGAGTGTGGAGGAAAATGATTTTCCTTAGTATAGAAGGAAAGTGTTTTTTCCTTATTAAAGAAATAATTAGGTATTCTTTCTCAATTAAAAATAGAATTAGAGTTTTATAAATAAATATTATTGTGAAGGGTTTGCTGACCTTAGTCTTTGATAGGGCTCTAGCTAAAATAGTCATATTGTATGAGCAGTGGTATGCTACTATTTTTTTGGGTTGAAAGATCCCCAAGTGTGTGAGTTAGTGAGTTTAATTTTTATGAGAGTATGAGAGAGCTATTGGGTGTATTGATTCTTTGAGATTGTGAGATTTTGTTTATGTTTGTGTTTATGAGATTGTGAGTGTTGTTTGCAAAAGTTGTAGGTTTGATTTGTGAGTGGTTGTAATTCATATTGTTTAGTGGTGGTTGATGTTGTTCACAAACGAGGTTTAGAGTTGACCAAATCATAATTAAATATTATTGGTTTTTATTGTTATTTTATTGTTATTTTCTTTTATTATTCGTGTAAATGCGTTTTTATTAGCCCGAATCACATTATATTGTTATGTTTAAAATATTAAAAATCATCTTTATTCCATTAAATCACTTTAGTCTTTAGCAATGCAATTAAAAAAAACAACTACCACCAAGCAAGAAAGTTATTCTTTGGTTGCCAAAAGGTATGAATATTTCAAGACGAAAAATATTTATACAAGTATACCTACCTAATAATCATAAAAAGATTTGTTAAAGCCCATTTTTAATAGGCCCAACACAGGTGACCCAAGTAGAAATGACCTTAACGTGGCCCATAACCTTAGATTTTAGAGTGTAAAAGGGTTTTCTTTTTCTTTCTTTTTTCTTTTTTAAACTCATTCATGGGTTTAAGAAAAATTTTGCAAAGTAGGAGTGGAGCACTTGCAATATCCATAAGCCCATGAGTGACACACGTGTAAGCCAAGCACATACAAAGCCTAACTCAAAGTGTGTCGCATTCACTGTAATTTTCGACCAAAACAACCCAATGAAGCTGCTGCCTGCTGGGGAGTTGAAAACAATTTGGATACCAATTGTGGGCATTTTTTTTTTTTTTTGCTGAATAATTGTGGGCATTGAATATTACCAATATTTTTCCCTTTATGAATTTTGAAGTTACAATTTTTTTTTTTTTTTTTTTTTGTGAAAAGATAAAGTTACAATCTTATATCGAGCATTCACATTAGCTTATGAAAAAATTTCTATCTATTTTAACATAATTAAAAACCTACCTTTTCTATTTTACACATTCACTTTTCAAAACACATCACATTAAATTATTTAGACAAAAATGCAAAATTGACCCTCTAACTTTTACCTTTTTTTCATTTTAGTCCTCTAACTTTTAGTTTTGTCAATTCAGTCCTCTAACTTTTAATTTTTGTCAATTCAGGGCTCTGTTACAACTCAGTTAGTGCTGCTGTTAGAACCACCAAAACGACCCCGTTTTGCATGTGTTTTTTTTTAATAAATTCGGAATTAAAAGAAAATAAGAAAAATTTGGGAAAAAAAAAGAAAAAAAGAAAAAAAAAAAAGGGAACGACGTCGAACATTAACGCCACCACAGATAGTGGTCTAACCCTAAGCCTCTCCTCTCTCAAACAGACCTCCATGGCCGGTCGACCCTTCAAGCTCCCTCTTCGAACATTAACGCCACCACAGACAGTGGTCCGATTCTAAGCCTCCACAATAAACCTCACCGAGCCCTCTCTCTCACTCTAAAACTGAGCTCTCTCTCTCACTCTAAAACCAAGCTCTCTCTCTCTCTCTTCAATCTCGGCCTAAGCTCTCTCTCTAAACCTGTCCATGGTCAACAACTCAAGCTCCTCTCCGATCATCAACGACCACCACTTCACGGTGGTTCATCCCTTAAATGCCTCAAACCCAGACCCGATCTAAGCCTACCCTTCTTCCTAGACCTCGGTTTCAACGGTGTAAAGGAATCAGAGCATCCAAGCTCCACCATGACACCTACAAACCACCACCACTTCAGTGATGCTCCTCTGCTCTCTGCGTCTCAGTCTAACCCGTCGAGGTCTAGAGCAGGGGCGGCGAGGTTCCTCGCCGCTGGTGAACTCAGTCTCGTTCCCCTTATTTTTTTTTTTTTCCAGATTTTTCTTATTTTCTTTTAATTCCGAATTTAAAAAAAAATGCAAAACGGCGTCGTTTTAGTGGTTCTAACGACAGCACTAATTGAGTTATAACGGAACCCTGAATTAACAAAAATTGAAAGTTAGAGGACTGAATTGACAAAACTGAAAATTAGAGGACTGAAATGAAAAAAATGTGAAAGTTAGAGGGTCAGTTTTGCATTTTTGCCAATTATTTATTTACACTAAATTTTATTAAAATGTCAATTCTTCTTGATTTTTTTAATTATTTACCTTTTTTCATACACAACAACCATTATACACATTTTAGTTCTTTGACCGTGGTTATTGACCGGTTTAATTGTTTCTTTTTCTTCACACATAACAACTATTAAAACTAGAAAAATTGACAAAAAACTGGTCAAGAACCGAGAAAAACTGGTAACCAATTTCTTTTTCAATTCTTTGACCGTTTCGATTTTTAAAACCATGAAATTACATGGTTATTGTAGTAACCATGTATTTTTATATAATTTTGCATGAACTGATGCGGGTGAATTGTGGGCTTTATTGGCTAAAATTTAGTACTTTTTCCATTATACAAGTATTGATGCGAATGTTCTAATTTGTTGGCAAAAAAAAAATGTTGAACTATGTTTGGTTGGAGGATAATAGTCAAAGTCCTTACTACTCTTCCATCGTATCCTCAACTCCTCATATTCTAAACACAGTTTCTTATAACATTAAGAGTTCGTTTGGTTAGAGGGGTAGAAAATTTGGAGGATAGAAAATGGGGGAAGGAATAGAAAAGTGGGAAGATAGAACATATTTAGTATTCTTTTATATGTGTGTTCATTGGGAGGATGGAAAAATAGAGAAATGGAAAACTGTTGAGAAGAAATTTACAATTATGTCCCTATTAAAAAAAACAAAAGGTAACACATTTTTTTTATTAAAAAAAAATTGTGTAAGGACACAAATTTTTTTTTTTTTATAGAGCACAAGTCAAAGGATCCAAAACAAATGAAAAGAAAAATAATCTGAAGTACATTAAAAGAAAACCAAAGAAAAAGAAACAAATGGATTTAGAAAAGGACAAAAATTAAAGGAAGGAAGAAAAAAAAATAAAAAATAAAAAAAGGCCAAAGAATTTATGACAAACCCATGTGTATAGGTTTTTAGTCTTTTTCTTCATCTGAAGTTTCTCCTCTAGTTTTCTCCCCATTTTGGTAGGCCTGAGGAGAAAATACTAAGATCTCACCACTTTTTTTTCCTCCACTCTCTCCAACTAAACACCTACCAAAAATATCTTATCTCCACTTTTCTCTCATTTTTTCTATCCTCCCTATTTCACTTCTAACCAAATGAACCCCAAAGGTTTTTTTTTTTTTTTTTTTTTTTTTTTTTTTTTTTTTTTTTTTTTGTTATCCATACTTATAATAAACCATTCAAACTTGGTGCATAATGGTAAAGCCTATTTTTACATTGTTCTTCTTTCGTTTTCCTTTCAACCCATTGAACTAGAAGAGGAAAAACATTAACTCTCTCCTTTTATCTTTCTCGATCCCTCCATCCTTTATTTATTTTTTGTCCCTTTTACAAAACACATTTTGTTGACCCCTTGAAAGAAGCCACCTTAATTTGATGGTGGCGGTTTGGTATAGACATCTACCTGTTTATTAATAAAAATTAGAAATATAAAATGTAAAATGGGATATAAGTGTTGTGAATTTAATTTTATGTTGGCTATGCTTTGCTAGTTTATTTGGAGTGCTCATTGAATTTGCACAAAGAGAAGAAAAAAAAAATAATTTTGTTGCATTTTGTTATATAAATTGACTCTTTTTCCCAACAAGTGGTATGTGACAAGATGTTGTCAAAGGTCCCTTTTGTAGTTGGAGTAGGGTAGGAGTACGTGTACTTAATTATTGTGCATCACATAAGATAAGCCCAAAAAGTCCATCCAAATGTTTTTTTTTTAGACGCTCAACAATGTAATATTGCTAATGGTGTTGGCTCAAGAGAAGAATGACAATGTGAGGCTTCCATGGACTTAGATGTACGAGATTCTTATGGATGAATATGTGGGGCTAGCATGTGGCTCCTATGGATGGTGTACACGAGCCCATGAATAACATGTAGTGAAACAAAAAAGTATATAGACTAAGAAGGGCTAATAGGACTTGTTCATAGCCTGTGGCAAAAGGTCTCGAAGCTCATAAAGAGATAATGACTCACACTTGAGGGAAAGGAGGGAGATTTCTAGGTATACATGGTGATTGGAAGTCTCACATTGAAAAAAATACGTTAAAAAATTAATATAATATAATTGGACCCAAATTCATAAGTTTAAGTTTCTAATAATTAGTGTCTATATATTATATTAATACCTTCATTTGGAGTATCTCAATTTATTATTACCCTCCCAAAAATAAAAACCTTTTACAATTGTCGGGGGCGAAAAAGTTTCCCTTCCGACAAATAAGATTTATAATGGGTTGGAGGTCTAAACCGAAACTCAACGATGGGCTTGATGCATGGTCTAAAGGCTATCGGTGAAGGTCCAAGAAATTCACTATATTTTATGCATTGGGCTTAGATTGAGACTGACAAGAGTGGCCCACGAACAATCCCTACAGCAAACACGTCAACACGGTTAAAAAACATACTGTAAGAAATAACCCAGCAGTAAAGTGTTTCTGCAGAAAACGGCCCAGCAGTAAAGTGTTTCTGCAGAAAATAGCCCAGCAGTAGGATATTTCTGCAGAAAAACGGCCCAGCGGTAAAGTATTTCTGCAGAAGACAACCTAGCGGTAAAATATTTCTGCAGAAAATAGTCTGACTGTAGAATGTCCCAGCGATAAAGTAAGATAAAACAATGTAAACCTCTAGCTGTTGGCTATTTCACAGATTAAGGAAAATGTCAGCATTTTCAGACCTATCATCCGTTAGCTCTGGAGAAGATTCTTCCAATACAATAATATGAGGGAAAAATGCTATAGTAACAGTTACATCATAACCATCAATAGTAAATGAATAAGTAAATATCATGGGTTCCATTATGACAAATAATGAGAAAAACTTAGTGTGAGATGAAGGGGGAGAGAGAGAGATCCCAGCTAGCGCAGCAAGATCATTATGTTGCCAAAACATGCTCATGAATATAGTGAGTAATGAAGGATATTTCAAGTAATATGAGTAGTGAAAGTCATTTGTGAGTAGTATAAGTAGTGAGTGGGAGTGTATAGTAAGACTGCTGGGACTTTCTGCTGGGGGTAGCCGAGTATTTATAAGTAGAGCTATGAGCTGGGGAACTTAGTTTCTCAGCTTGAAACTAAGAACTCAGTGGCTTTTTCAGAGCTTAGAGAAGGCCTTTTTTCAGAGAGTTTAAGGAAAAGCCTTGGTGTGTAGCTTAATGTCTTCCTTGAAGCATTAATGGAGAATTCCATTTATAGCTGGGTTTTTAAGGGGTAATTAGCAAATAATCTTTTCTAAATCTTTCTCAATCTCCAGGAAATCCTTAGAGAATCGTTCCTAGGATTTTAGCTAAGAATGGTAAGCTCAACTTTAGAAGGTTGTTGCTGTTTTAGGTAATAACAGCTAGGATTCTAACTTAGTATTGAATGCTGATTGGCCTTGGCTGATGGGATTAGAGCATGCTTAAGGCTAATGATCTTGGTTATGCTGCAACTAGAATCAGAGCTCCCTAGGGCAGATTGGACCACCCCAAGCCAGGTGTCAACCTTGGAGCCCTTGCTGGGAACTCTGCTGGGATCCCCTTGGTGCCCTCCAAACCACATTTCCCTAAGTTTCCCCATTTGGGGTTCATGTGCTTGGTCCATGAACCAGAGAATACACATTTGTAGTATGAAAATGAGCTGATTCCATGTTATTTCAGGAGCTATAATGGCCTGATAATGGCTGCTCTTGATTTTTGACCGGTTGGGTTGGAGAAGAAAGAAGGGACAGTTGGCTGAAGCTTTTCAACTTTCTGTCACATCCATCTCAGCTTTATGTCACATGAGAAATGATGGGATTTCAGCTTGTGAAGGAAGGATTCAACCCTTGAGGGACATGTGTCCTCTTCTGATTTGATTTAGACAAGTTGGGACTTGATAGGAAAGGCTCCAGCTGTTTGTGCTAAGGTTTGGCTGGTTACTTCACGTAAGCTTTTAGCTACTGGATTCTGTGTGTGGGCTGGGCTGGGCTGGTCCAACTGGGCTTTGTAGGCAAGCTTCTTTTGGGCTTGGTCATCACTACAAAATGAAGAGTTTTGCCATGGGTGATATTCATGGACTTTTGTAGTTAATTGATTATGGAAAAATAGGCATAGTTCCCATAAATTTTGTGAAAGAGATATTTTTTGAGAGATGAGTAATTTATATTTCCCATGAGTTAGGGACTTAGTATATGTAAAGCAAGAGTCAAAATAATATTTGAATTTAGTAAATACGTGCCAAAGTAGCATTTGGGCTTTATGAAATAGTTGTAAAAGAATATTTGGACTTCGAAAAATAAGTGCCAAATTAGTATTTGGGCTTTGAGCATAAAGTAATTGTTTTTGCCAAAATATTTTTTTGGGTTTTGTAAAATAGATGCCAAATTAGCATTTGGGCTTTGTGAAATAGTGCCAAATTAGTATTTGGGCTTTGAGCATAAAGTAATTGTTTTTGCCAAAATATTATTTTGGGCTTTGTAAAATAGATGTCAAACTAGCATTTGGGCTTTGTAGGATTTTGTAAAAATATTGCTATGGTGCCGGATCGTACCGGGCTTTAGTGGTGCCGGATCGTACCGGGCTTAAGAGATGCCGCATCGTAGCGGGCTTTAGAGGTGCCGGATCGTACCGGGCTTTAGAGATGCCGCATTGTAGCGGCTTTAGTGGTGCCAGATCGTACCGGGTTTTAGAGGTGCCGGATCGTATCGGGCTTTAGAGGTGTCGGATCGTACCGGGCTTTAGAGGTGCCGTGTTGCAACGGGCTTTAGAGATGCTGGATCGTATCGGGTTTTAGAGGTGCCGGATCGTACCGAGTTTTGGAGGTGCCGTGTAGCAACGGGCTTTAGAGATGCCACATCGTAGCGGGCTTTAGAGGTGCCGGATCGTACCGGGCTTTAGAGGTGTCGTGTAGCAACGAGCTTTGTAAAGGTTTTGTTGGGCTTTTGAGCTTTGCCCACAAGGTAAATGAGCTTGGGCTTTTTATAGAGATGGTATAATTTTGTAGCCTAATTTTGGTAGTAACATGGTGAGTATTTTTTCGTGGAAAATCCAAGTTGGATAATATGGGTAATATTTGTGAGAGGGCCCAAGGCAATTTATGGGGCTTTATATAGGAAATATTTATGGGAGCCCAATATCATGGAGAATGTTTGAGTAATATGTGGGAAATATTTATGTGGGCTTAGAATAATTTATGGGCTTGTGTGGGTATCTTTTTGTGAGTGGGCTAATGAAATTAAGGCCCAAAAATTTGTACCTCAACATTTAGCCCCCCGAGTCACGTGTGAGCAGTTTCTGCTTGGTCACACGTGCGAGTTTGAAATTTGGTGGCAGTTATGAATAGTGAGCTTCTGCAACTTTCCCACGTCCAGTACTCTCCCACGTTCAGCACTTGATGGGTCTTCTAGTTACTCCTCAAGTTTATGGCATTAAATGCTGGTCTCTTCTCCATGTCTTGTCATCTGTACCCTTCACGTTTACCAGTAAAGGGCTGGCCTTGGCTATTTTTTCTTTTATTTATTTATTTTTTTGTTTGGACCGAAAAACAGAGTGAGAAGCGTAAAGAGAGCATCTTTTCCTCTTTCCTTTTCTATTTTCGGCCAAGGGTGAGAGAGTAACACCAGTTTAAACCAAGGTAGAGAGAGTGACTAAGATTTTCGGCCAAACAGATAGAGAAATAGAGCCTTTTCTTATTCTTTTCCATTGTCTTCAACCAAGAGTGAGAGAGAGAGGGCGGCGGCCAGGGTTTAGTGAGGGACTGCATTATTTCTCCCTTCCCTTGTTGATTTCGGCCAAGTGAGAGAAAGACCCACAATTTTTCTTGCTTCCCGTAGTGGCCGTGGGTATTCTTCTGCTTTTTTTCTCTTTTCTTTGAGCAACAATATCTCTGGTTTTGTGAATTATGGCTGAAGGAAGAGAACCGCTAGGTTTTGGTGATGTCAACACTACTAGGGTGGTTATGCTAGAAAGAGAGGTTACGGCTGGGGGCATAGCTGAGGTAGCTGCTGGGAGCGACAATGTTGAGGTTAGGCTAGGGGAGCCTTTGCTGCCACTGTAGGACCCTTGGTACTGTTCATCTTCTCTATTCCCAGTGGTTGGGGCTCTTGAGGTCAGCCCACCCGGGGCACCAAAGAAATGGATTTTGAAAGGTGAAGCCCCCAGTTCTGAGGCAGCATGGGTCCCAGCTACTGCTGGCATACTTGACCTGCAATTTCAAAGAAAGGAGCTTCTGCCAGCCCCTATTCAGTTTTTGTGTCCTTGTGGCACAACTGTTGGTTGGTCTGATTGGGTAGAGCAAGAAGTTGCCGATGAAGGGTTTTGTCAGATTTTGAGGGATGCCAAAATATTTGAAGTTGTGGTCTTATCCCGTGGGTGGAATATGTACAGAGATGTGAGAGCACTCCGCTTTCTGGTGCGCCGCTGGAATATCGATACCCACACCTTTTTTTTTCCTTGGGGTGAGACTACAATCACCCTTGAAGATGTAGAAAGGATCTGTTTGCTGCCTAGCATGGGGGAGGTGAACCCGTTGGAGCTGGGACTGTCTCATGTGGAGTCTCTGATTGCTGGGAAGCTGTTGGAGACTTTTGGAGGTACCTCTACATCTTGGGGAGGTAATAGAGCCCGATTTTCTTTCTAGATTTCTAAGTTTAGGGAGTCTGAGGATGTTGATGTGAGAAAAGCTGCCTTTTTAGCCTTGTGGATGAGTAAGTGTGTGTTTAATTCTGACCTGGTTCAATTCATGAAACCTTTTACTTTTCCTTTAGCTATAGTATTATGCAGAGGCGTGTCATTGCCTTTAGGTACCTTGTGTTTAGGCACTCTATATTCTGAGCTTGATAGATTACGTGGTGATGAGCTTGAGGGATCACCCTATCACATTATTGAGTCTAATATTAATGTAGTATTGTTGCAAACCTTTATATGGGATCATTCGAAAGATTACGTCGATGTTGGTAAAGATGTTGGTGATGTGAAAGTGACTAATTGGGTGGTCAGACCCGCTGGTCCCAATGGTAAGCTCCAATTCCTTGGCTTTGAAGATGGCCTACCCTTGCTAATGAAATGGATGGGGTTGTAAGTGTGGAATCTCCCTTCCATTACGCTGTTGGATGATGGAGGGCATTTTGCTTGGAAGCCTTATTCATATGTTGCAGCTGGGTTCCGCTGCCCAAATCCTTTCCCGAATGCCAGACCCGGATCCCAGGAGTTTGGGTTGAATGAACATGAGAAGATTCCCAACTTCCTGCTTATCACATCGCCTTCATTCATTCCGTATCCAAGAGGTGATGGTTTCGGTTTAACACAATATAATCCGCATAGAGTTATGAGACAGTTTGGATTCGACCAAGATGTTCCAGATATTAACACCACAATTTGTGCTTTGAGTGATGCAATGCAACCATTAGTGCATGGCACAGCCCTAGAGTATTGGGCTAACAAGGTAGAAAGAGTTTTGGTTCCAAGTAGACATCGTGAGGGATATGCCACCCCAAGCATGAAGTTGTATTGGAAAAGATTGATGAGTACCTTTGAAGGTTATGTGAACAGCTGAGAAGTTGATGATGTGGTAATCGGTCCCTCCTTGAAGGAACTTTCTTCAAACACCCGACTTATTCCTAATACGAGAGCAGCTTCAGCTTGGGCTACTAGACAGAACCTGGGGTTTGCTGAGTGGAGGACTGATCTTAATGGCTGGGTGGTTCATGGAGGTGATGTTCCCATGGAATGGAGTGAAAAGAATATCATAGCAAAAGCCCTCAAGTCTGACCCAGCCACTAGTGCACCCAAAAGGTCTCGTGGTAAATCACCCTCATCTAAAGACAAGTCCAAGAAGGTAAGACGACAGAGAGCAAGTGCTGAAAAACCTAAGGTTGGCAGTCCCAAGCCCCCAGTTATTGCCCAGTCTGGTTCTGGTGCAGCTCCAACCACTAAGTCCTGTGTCCCAGCTGCTACATCTGCTAATTCATCCTCGCCTTTAAAGCAATACAGAAGGAAAACCAGCGCTGGCAGAGTACAGATACTTGAGACTTCAGAAGAGGTATCCTCACAGAACCTTTATCTTCTTACTCCCTTTCTACCTTTCTTTGCTTTTTCTTTTCTTCTTTGCCTTCCATTTTTGGTACTAACTATGTGTTTTCATGGCTGCAACAGTCTGGCGAGTGTGAAGAGATGCAATTAGAGGGGCATGATTTTGAGGGTACGATTGCTGACTTTGGTAAACTACTGTTCCTCGCTTTGGTTTCTTCTCACGTTTCCTCTGCTGACGTTCATTGTTCTCTAGGTCCAACTGATGAAGATGTAGAGATGGCTGGCGGAAGTCCTACTGCTGCTATCACTGCTAGAGGAGCTGTTGCTAGGGAATCCAGCGAGGAGTCTGCTGGCAAGGACCCTGATGTTACTGTTACTACTGGAGAAGCTGCTACTGGTGTGCCCAGCCAAGGACATGTTGTTTCTCCGACCATTCAAGATGCACATCACAGCAAAGAACCTCTAGGTATGATAACTTTGAATCGTTCATGTAAATAGTAAAGTAAACTTTTTGTTCAATAACACTTGGCTGTGTGAATTTTTTTCTGTTACTGCTGGGGACATAACCATGCCTCTCTTTTTGCAGAGCTACGGGCTGAGTCTTCTGATGCTGCTATCAAGGGAATGAGCCTTGAAGAATTCTTGAAGAAATTTGCAGAAGATGAAGAGAATGAAAAAGTGGCAATTGACTTTTATCCTCTTTCAAGTAATACTGTGATGTTCCAGCGGTTTGAAATTCCTACGGAAGGTCAATCACTGCTGGCAGCAGTTATAAGGAAACACCCACATTTCATGGCTGGATGCAAGCTGGGTGCTTCATTGAGGAAATCTGGACTACAATTGCTTGTTGCAGTGCTGCTGGATATGCAGCGTACAAAGCTTGAGAGCTCGAACTTGGAGAAAGCACTTGAGTGGAAAAATGCTCTTAAAGACTTGTTGTTCATGAAGTTTGGAGTCCAGTTCATCCTTGATAAGATTTGGGCTGCTGCCGAGGCTTGTATTACTCGCGATGATGAGTTCACAATGAAAATATCTGATCTTGAGAGAGCAATTGCAGTAAAAAGAGCTGAGCTTTCACTTTTGTTAAGTCAGAGAGATGAAATGGTGCGGTCTTCGTCAGCTGGAGGTGCTTCTTCCTCAGCCGGAACCTTTGGCCATGGCTTATTTGACTAGCTTTTCATTTATTATCATTAGTAGCTTGGTATTTTGGACAATTGTTTTTACATTGTGATGTAATGAAACCAGTTATGTATTTTGGGTTTATTTAGCTATGTAGGCTGTGTTTTGTGTAAAGGTGCACAAGCCATATGAACCTTATGTAGTAGTTTGATATTTCCCCAGCTGTGCAAGCAGTCTCTTTTTTTTTTGGTAAAGTACATGAATTTATTCTATGAAAAGAATGCTCTATTTATCAAAGAATATTATGCTCAAGTTAAAATATAGTCATGGAAATCATATACATAGCTTTGCAAATATTCATTGTGCTCATGACTATCTTGGTTCAGGATACCCAGCTGTTAGGGCTGTAACCTTATTCATAGTTTAGAATAAGCATATTTATGTATGGAAAATAATATTAGACTACTTGTGGATTTAAGAAGTTCATATTTGAGGCAAAAGGCAATGCTTAATTTTTATTCGTATAGTAGTGGTTCAAAACCATACAAAAGAGAGTTACTTGGTACATACTTGAAAGTTGAGTTAAGCTAGGGGTGTCAAATGGGTGGGTTTGGGGTGAGCATAATTGGGTTGGGTATGTAAAACCCATTTACCCATTAAAACTTATTTAACTAATTACTTCTAACCCAAACCCAACCCAACCCAATTATTAAGGGTAAACCCTAACCCACCCAATTACCCAATTATCAAAATTATCAAAATGCCCCTAAAGTGTAAATGACAAAAGTACTCTAAAATCTTCAAAAATGACCAAAATACCCCAAAACCTCAAAATTACCAAAATAATCACGAAACCTACAAAATGACCAAAATACCCCCGAAACCCAAATAAATGGCCAAAATACCCCTTAAACCTAAAAATTACCAAAATACTCCCAAAACCCAAAAAAATGACCAAAATACCTCCAAAACCTTAAAATTACCAAAATATACCCCCAAAACCCAAAAAATGACCAAAACACCCCAGAAACCCAAAAATGACCAAAATACCCCCGAAACCTACAAAATGACCAAAATACCCCTCAAACCCAAAAAATGACCAAAATACCCCTAAAACCTAAAAATTACCAAAATACCCCCAAAACCCATAAAATGACCAAAAATACCCCAAAAACCAAAAAATTACCAAAATACCTCCGAAACCTAAAAATTACCAAAATACCCCCTGAAACCCAAAAAATGACCAAATTACCCCCCGAAACCTAAAAATGACCTAAATACCCCCTAAACTCAAAAAATGTCCAAAAAACCTCCAAAACCTAAAAAATTACCAAAATACCTCTAAAACCTAAAAAATTGCCAAAATAACCTAGAAGCCTAAAAATTGACCAAAATAACCCCGAAACCTAAAAATGACAAAAATACCCCCGAAACCTCAAAAATGGCCAAAATAACCATGAAGCCTAAAAATTGACTAAAATAACCTAGAAACCTAAAAATGACCAAAATAACCCCTAAACCTAAAAAATGATCGATATACCTTCGAAACCTAAAAATTAACTGATACCCCTTGAAACCTAAAAAATGACCAAAATACCCCTGAAACCTAAATATGACCAAAATAACCCCTAAACCTTAAAATGACCAAAATATCTTCGAAACCTAAAAAATGACCAAAATACCTTGAAACCTATAAAATGACAAAAAAGCCCCTTAAACCTGTAAGTTGATAAAAATACACCCTAAACCTAAAAAATTACCAAAATACCCCCTAAACCTAAAAAATGACTAAGATACCCCAAACCCTTATTTTGGTAATTTTTGAGGCTTCGGGTGTATTTTGTTCATCTTATAGGATTAGTGGTATGTTGGTCCTTTTAGATATTTTGAGGAGTATTTTGGTCATTTTTTAGGTTTCAGGGGTATTTTGGTCATTTTTTAGGTTTAGGGGGTTTTTTGGTCATTTTATAGTTTTAGGAGGGTATTTTGGTCATTTTTAGGTTCCAGGGGGTATTTTGGTCATTTTTAGGTTTTTAGGTTATTTTGATCAATTTTTAGGCTTCGGGGTTATTTTGGCCATTTTTTAAGTTTCAGGGTTATTTTGGTTATTTTTTACGCTTCGGGGTTATTTTGGCCATTTTTTAGGTTTCGGAGGTATTTTGGTAATTTTTAGGTTTCAGGGGTATTTTGGTCATTTTTTGGATTTTAGGGGTATTTTGGTAATTTTTAGGTTTCGGGGATATTTTGGTCATCTTTTAGGTTTCGAGGGTATTTTGGTCATTTTTAGGTTTCGGGAGTATTTTGGTCATTTTTTGGGTTTTAGGGGTATTTTGGTCATTTTATAGTTTTAGCGGGGTATTTTGGTCATTTTTAGGTTTCGGGGTTATTTTCGTCAATTTTTAGACTTCAGGGTTATTTTGGTCATTTTTAGGTTCCTAGGGGGTATTTTGGTCATTTTTAGGTTTCTAGGTTATTTTGATCAATTTTTAGGCTTCGAGGTTATTTTGGCCATTTTTTAGGTTTCGAGGGTATTTTATTCATTTTTTAGGTTTAAGGGGTATTTTGGTCATTTTTTAGGTTTCAGGGTTATTTTGGTTATTTTTTAGGCTTCGGGGTTATTTTGGCCATTTTTTTACGTTTCAGAGGTATTTTGGTAATTTTTAGGTTTCGAGGGTATTTTGGTCATTTTTTGGATTTCAGGGGTATTTTGGTAATTTTTAGGTTTCGGGAATATTTTGGTCATCTTTTAGGTTTCTGGGGTATTTTGGTCATTTTTTGGATTTCTGGGGTATTTTAGTAATTTTTAGGTTTCGAGGGTATTTTGGTCATTTTTTGGGTTTTTGGAGTATTTTGGTAATATTTAGGTTTTGGGGATATTTTGGTCATTTTTTTTTATGTTTCAGGAGTATTTTGGTCATTTTTATGTTTTTGGGGTATTTTGGTCATTTTTTGAGTTTCGGGAGGTATTTTGGTCATTTTTTGGTTTTTGGGAGTATTTTGGTCATTTTGTAGGTTTTAGAGTTATTTTGGTCATTTTTAGGTTTAGGTGTTATTTTAGTCATTTTTTAAGTTGAGGGGGTATTTTGGTAATTTTAGTTGTTTTTGGGTACTTTAGAGTTGGGTGATTAAATCACTAAAATTGTTTTTGGGTTAAATGGGGTTCAATGGGCTTTCAGTTAAAACCCAATAATTATTGGGTCTAATTGGGTTGATGCCCATTTAACCCAACTAATAATTGGGTGGGTTTGGGTTTAATTAGAGTGGGCGGGTTTGGGTGGGCAAATGGGTTTGGGCTTATTTTGCCACCCCTAAGTTAAGCATAATACAACTTAAGCCATTTGCCATTGATAGGTTCCGTGAGACTTTCACCTGCTGCTGTAGCTAGACGATAATAACCACTGGCACTGGCTTCCCTTATAAGATAGGGCCCTTCCCAACTTGGGGCAAACTTAGAGGGTGCTGAGAGATTCCTCTTGATATGATTAGCTGCCTTTAAAACCATTTGTCCCTTAACGAAAACCCTGGACTTCGTGGCCTTGTTGTAAGCATTGGCCATCTGCTGCTGATACCGTGGGTGCGGTTATAGGCAAGATTTCGCGTCTCTTCCAAGGTTTCAAGGTCTGTAGTTCTGATTTCTGCACAAGTGGCAGCATTTACATCTGTTTCTTGTCCATGAACAACCCTTGGAGTAGGAACCAATAGCTCAACGGGAGATATAGCCTCGGTACCATATACAAGAGAGAATGGTGACAGTCCGGTGGCTGTTTTGCTTGAGCTTCGGTATGCCCACAAGGTTTCCAGCAGGTGTTCTATCCAGCCACCCTCGTATTCATGCACCATCTTGCTGAGAATTCTTAATAGCACTCGATTAGTAGCTTCCGCTTGACCATTGCCTTGTGGATAATAAGGAGTGGACTTGCGGTGCTTGACGTGGCGATGGTTTAGCAATTTTTTGACATCTTTGTTGACAAAAGGAGTGCCATTATCAGTAACAATCTTGTGAAGAATACCAAACCTGTAGATCATGTGCTCTCGGATGAAATTGGCAACAGCTAGGCCTGCAACCTTCTTTAGGGAAATGGCCTCAACCCATTTTGTAAAGTATTCGGTGGCCACTAGTATCCAAATATGATCCTTGGATGGTGGGTTGATTGGGCCTATTAAATCGAGCCCCCAAGTATGGAATGGCCAAGGAGTCATCATGTTTTGGAGGTTGGTGGGGTGAGTATGTATGAGATTCCCATGGACTTGGCAAGTATGGCATGTCTTCACACATTCAGCTGCATCTTGTTTCATTGTGGGCCAGAAATACCCAAGATTGAGCAGCTGCTAGAGAAGTCGCCTTTTGCCTTGATGGTCACCACACTCTCCCATATGAACCTCTTGCATAACCGATTGTGCTTCGGGGGTCCCTAGGCATCTCAAAGGCTCCCCATTGAACCCTTTCCTGAAAAGAATACCTCCTTCCACAAAATAACGAGTAACCAATCTTTTCAAGCGGTAGGCCTCTTCGTGATCGTTGGGCAAGATGCCTCCTATGAGATACTCAAGGAAGGGTACACGCCAATCGCTGGTGGTAAAGACTACACATGATTCCATTCTATCAAAAGCATTTTGGCAGTTGGTGCATTACTCTTGGACTGTGGCAGCTTACTTGCTCATTTCTGGCCAGTAATAACCTAACCGCTGGAGGCGTCTGTAGAGACTGACAGAACCGCTAGGGTCACAAGATTTTTCATGAACTTCTTTTAATCGCTTAGTGGACTGACCAAGGCTCAAGCATCTAACTAGAACTCCTCCAGGAAGTTTTTTGTACAATTCTCCTGCCATTAGAGCATAATCTTTGAGTATCTTCAAATGATCCTTCTCATCTGGTGATAATAATGCTTCTTTAATGGAAGACCGCCAATCTGTCTATCCCAGCGGTTGATCAGAGAACTCTTCCTTCAGCATTTGTACCACTGGGATTGGTCTTTTTATAATAGTAACATCTATAGTTGCACCTTCAAATCTGATTTTTGATCCCAATGTGGCTAAAGCATCGGCAAAGCGATTGTCGAACCTTAGGGAGTGTTCAATATTGAATTCTTCAAAATAGTCCTCCAACCTTTGAGCGATAGCTCTATACGGAGCTAAAGATGGATCCTTGAGTGCAAAATCTCCTTTAGCTTGGCAGATAACCAGATTTGAATCTCCGATTACTTGAAGATGTTTGATACCCATTTCACGAGCTACCGCTAGGCCCGTAAGATATGCTTCATATTCAGCTATATTGTTAGTGCATGGAAAATTAAGCTTGAATGACATACCCACTGTTTCTCTGGTATTTTTGGATAGGACTATCCCTGCCCTTCCTTCAGAAGTGGTGGAGGATCCATCAAAATGTAAAGTCCAGACAACCCCTGCTGTTTCCATCAGTGCGACTGCTAGTAGCTCTCTAAGTACATTATCAGTAATGTCCCAGCTGTCCTCACCAAGGAAATTTGATAGTAAATTAGCGATGGCATGACCCCTTACAGCCGTTGGGGTAATTGCTATGATTTTAAACTCAGATAATTGCAAGAGCTATTGTGCTAGCCTTCCGGAAAGAACCGATCATCTCAAAAGCGAGTGGATTGTATGAGATTTTGTTAAGAGTTGTACCGTGTGAGCTAGCAAATAATGACGCAGCCGCTGGGCAGCATATATCAGAGCAAGATAAGCCCTTTCAGCCCTTGGATAGCGGGTTTCAGCATCCTTTAACTTTCTGCTAACATAATAAATCGGTCTCTCAATCCCTTCTTGATCATCTTGGGCTATGAGTGCCCCTATTGCTTCGTTATTGGTTGCCAAATACAGCTTGAGTGGTTTCCTTGGTATAGGTGCACATACGGTTGGCAGCCTGGTCATAAGTTGCTGCAGCTGGAGGAATGTCTGCTGGCATCTAGAATCCCAGCGGAAGGGTTTTCCTTTCTTCAGCAGCGATGCAAAGGCAGCTGTAAGGGCAGCGAGACCTGGAATAAACCGCCGGATGTATGAGAGTTTACCAAGGAAACTTTTGAGCTATGTGAGTGTTGCAGGTGGCTTCATAGTAGTAATGGCTTGTACTTTGTTAGGGTCAACATTTATGCCTCTTTGGTGAACAAGAAATCCTAGAAATTTCCCAGCTGTAACTCCAAAGGCACATTTGAGTGGATTCATGCGAAGCTTGTAGAGTCGACACCTTTCAAAGACCGTTCGTAAGATAGTAAGATGATCTCCTCTTGTTTTTGACTTCACAACAATGTCATCCACATAATCCTCAATCTCTTTATGCATCATGTCATGAAAGATCGCGGTCATAACCCTTTGATACGTAGCTCCGGCATTTTTGAGACCAAAGGGCATGACAATGTAGTAAAAGTTTCCAATAGGAGTTCGAAAGGCTGTTTTGGTTGCATCTCTGGATAACATTCAAATCTGATTATAGCCGCTGAAACCATCCATGAATGAAAACATAGCATGCCCAACAGTTGAATCAATGAGCATGTCCATGTTAGGAAGTGGAAATTCATCTTTGGGACATGCTTTATTAAGATCCCGAAAGTCAACACAACATCGTATTTGCCCATTTTTCTTTTTGACTGATACTATGTTTGAAAGCCACCTTGGATGCATGATAGGCTTAATAAACCTAGCTGTTTGAAGTTTCTGGATTTCTTGGATAATTTAAGCTTCAACATCAGGATGGAAGGTCCGCATGGGCTGTACTATTGGCTTTGCCCCTGGTTCCACGTTGAAAGCATGTGCTACTAGGTTAGGATCCAAACCGGACATCTCATGGTACTCCCAAGCGAAGACATCAACGTACTCCTTTAATAGTGAAATGAGCTGAACCTTTTCCAATGGTGGCAAGGTTGCATTCACTGAAGTTGGTCGCTGGACATTAGGATCATCACTTAGATTAATGGTTTCCAGCTCCACATCAGGTGAGAAATTGGTTACCGCTGGAGGCTCTTCAGACAGTTCTGCTAGACTGCTGGGCATATTTTCTTCTACCGCTGGGGTTTTTGTTCCCTAAGTATAACATAGCATGTCGGTGTAGTGCTTGCTTCATTCAATCCGAGACCCTTCTGTTTAAGACAGTTAAGCCCTTCGTACCGTCATAAACGATAGCCCAAACTACCATCCGATAGTTGGACTTGTACACAATGCGACTGTGAGGCACCACTGGGGGTTTCCCTACGTTCTCTCTTCTTTTTCCTTTGATCAAGGAAAGACCGCATGTCTATTTCTGGATTATTCTTAATGTCTTGCCAACTGGGTAAAGGGATCCAACAGGCCTTGAAATAGAATCTTCCCCATTTAGGGTGAGCTCATCATAGAAAGTAGCCTCAAAGTAGTGTGCTTCGGATAGATCAAATGGTGTAGGATTAGCAGGGATGCGTATAGGCTTGCCATTGAATCTTCCCTTGACACATTGGTGGTAAGTAGATGGCACAAGCTTGTGTTTGTGGAGCCATGGCCTCCCAAGTAAAGCATGATAAGAAACGGATAAGTCGATAACATGAAATCTGGTGAGAGAAACAATGGGCCCCACTTTAAGAACTAACTGTATACTTCCAATAGTGCATTAATGAATTCCAGCAAAGCCAAAAACTTCAATAGGAGCCCCAACTATTCTGCTGAGTGGGATCCCAGCTGCTTTGAGTGTGCTGGTTGGAATAAGATTAAGGGATGCACCAATGTCGACTAGTGCTCTTCTTATGTGAACATCATTAATCTGAGCAGCAATATATAATGGTTTATTATGATCAGGGTGTTGTACCTCCATATCTTCGTCGGTGAAGGTAATGACATTAGTAGTCTCTAGGAAGGCACGGCTGGCATGAGCTTCAGATGTGAAGCAGTGTGTTTCAAAGCTGGCAACGATGGATATAAGAGCTTCAGCCGTTGATCTCCTTGACTCCTCTTTGAGCCCCAACTGATTGAACAAAGTCCGAAAGGTAGGGCTTCTTTGAAGAGCAGAGATAGCTGCTGGGGGCATGGCTTTCCCTCTGTGATGTTGAGGCAATGGGTTCCGCTGGACCTCTTGCTCACGAGTGAGGTTCAAAGTGCCATCTGAAATTTTCTTGTGAAATGTTCTCTGGATTGCTCTACAATCTCTAGTTCCATGACCCACATACCTATGATACAGACAATAGAGGGGTTTTCGCATATCTTCCGGAGTAGGCTTTCGGATAGGCTTGAAGGGCCTAAGCACTCCATCAGCCACCCATTTATCAATGACAACATTCATTTCTTCATTGGTTCATGGTATGGGAGGGTACTCTTCCTCCTCTTCCCTTTTCCGCTTCTCCCCAACTATTGGTTCATTGGTGGAGACTGCAAGAACTTAAGGAGCATTTTTCTTTTCTGGTTTGGACTTTTCAGCTATGGAATGCTTGACTGATACAGCTGTCTTACGAGCCTTCTTGAGCAGCTGGGCAAACTGAATAATATCAAGATTCTCCAAATGGGCCCGGTATTCATAAGACATGTTGTCAATGCAAATCTCAACCAGCTCTTGCTCTTTGAACTGCCCATAACAATTAAGAGTAGCATCTCGGAACCGCCGGATGAAATCAAGGAGTCCTTCGGAGGACTTTTGCTTGGTATTTGTTGACACCCCATTTTGCAATCCACATTTAACCTCACATGGAGGGTGAAAGGGTAATTTCACCTTGGGAATATGCATCTTGATTCTGGTTATTAGATCCTTAATCTCATTTCACCAAAATGATCTTGATGTTGAAACGATCAAATCGACTGGTCATAAGCTCTAATCGGACCATCAGATTGAAAGTTATTATCAAATCAAGTTTTAATGGCCGAGATGCACTATCACAAATTGAGTCCGACTATATGTGATTATGAACAATTGATCTCAATTGGTTATAATTATAATCAATTTGAGATTAATGACGTGTTATAATTTGATTGGTTAGGACTACATTTTATGGTAGGGTTGCACACACCTAATTAACTAGATAGTTAAACATTAATCACTCAATGAGTAATTTGTGTAATTATCTTTTAATTAGGATAAATTTGGAACCAATTAAGTCTGAAATGAGAGTGATTGGAGCCATTTAATGTTAATTGGGAGCTAATTTGGAACCTCTTAATGTTAATTGTGCTGAAACCATTTTCTAACAAATGACCTCTGCTAGCCATTTCATCGATATCTCTCAGAATATTTTTAATCTGTGAATGAGATTAATTTTCTTAGAAACTAGACATCTAGGGCTTCAATTTGAGCATAAGAATGAGACAATTCCGATCAGAATTGAGTCAGATATGATTTTTCGAAATTGGCTCTACAGGTTGTTACAGCAGCTACGGGAAAACCGAACTTTGCTTGCTCCTCACTCTCATCAATCTCCACATTTAATGCACCAGATTTCTCCCAAGGCTAAAATGAGGTCTAGGTTCATGATTCTTTGTCAACCCTCATTAAATGGCCTTCCATTCATATTTCCTCCACCTCTACTATATAACCCCCCCCCCCCTCTTCTTCATTCCAAGACAAAAAAAAAAACCCCCTCTCCTCTTCTCTTGAGTTCTAATGAAATTGAGTAGTCTTGTCATATCTTGGCCTTCTTGAGACTCAAGGTATTGAGTGAGACTCAATCTCCCTCTCCTAGCTCTTCTTTTCCTCCACCCTTAGGACCTCCATCAAGAGTCCCCTCCTCCACCATATGGATCTTGCATGAAGGTATAATCTCCTTCCCTAACTGTTTGTTTATGTTGCCATGATGAGAATCTAAGATTAAAGCATGATAATTTCATTGAATATGTTTGAATGTTTTTAATTGTTCTTATATGTTATTCACATGTTCTTGGTTATTCATCACATGTTCATGCATAAACACTAGTTTTGATCTTAAATCCACATCACAAATATGAAAAGCATGTTTGTTTCATAATTCTTTCAAATCCTTGAATCTAGGATATCACCATACACACACATTCACTAGAATTTATTTTTCAATCCAAATGAAATGCTTAATAAATTGAATTAGGGTTTATCACATGCACACACTTTAAATTCAACATGCAAATTGATTGATAACATATTGGATAATGTGATATGAATGTTGGCCACCATAGTCTAGAAGACCGGTTTCACCGGGCAAGGTGGGTGCCTAACACCTTCCCATCTTGTAACATAGCCTCCGAACTTAGATCAAGGGTTGATAGACCAACGTTTATCCTTGTAATTTTCAATTTTTAGATTGTAACTAGGAAATAAAGCTATGTACTTTGTCTTAGATTGTATCTAGGACCAAAGCCATGTAATTTTCCTATTATCAATGTCAATTCAATTTTAAATTAATAAAATGAGGAATTTTTCAATTATGGTTTTCTTATTTTTCCAATAATTAAATAAGTGACGACTCCATTGTAAAACCCTTAATCTAAAGGGAAAAATATAACTAGTCGACCTCCATTTTGAGAGGCAATAACATGACTCCACCCATTCACGTGGGTTTGGCCCAACACTCCTAAAAAAGGGGGCCGGGGGCGCGATTTCTCACAGTATTGTGAAGAGTAAGGATGGTAACCTTTTCCTCCCCGTGAAAATACTTTGAGCAGAAACTTTCAACCATGTCATCCCATGTGGCAATGGAACCTGGCTGTAGAGTGGAATACCATGTGTAAGCATGATCGGTAAGAGATTTTGAGAATTCCCCTAGGCAAAGATCACCATTTCTAGCAAAAGGACCCATAGAATCAAGGAATTTGTTGACATGCTCAATCGCATTTCCTTTCCTCCCATCATAAAGAGAGAAGGTGGGAGTTTCATATTTCTCCGGGTATGGCTTGCTTAGTAACTCAGCTAGGTAAGGTGGCCTACGAACAAAGTGCCTTGGTTCCCTTGGCTGGCTAAGCCTTTCCCTTTCCAGCAAAACAGTAAGATCAGATAATGTAGCAAACTGAGGAGGAGAGGCATTTTGCTCACCAGATTGGGGATTCCCAGCGGCTGATCCCCTCTCCTACTAGGTTCTAGGATCTAGTCCTTCATGTAACGGCTGGGGCGTTGGCCCTTGAGTCTCTCTCAAGATCCTTAAAGATTCAGCAAATTCGAACTGAGCTTGCTGCATTCCTTGCAACGTCTCCAAGAGGAAAGAGAATCGGTGGTCAGAATCTCCTTGGTTAACCTCGTGTTGGTCAGCTTGTTCTCCTTGTGGAACTTGACTGTGATGACTTTGTGCCGCTGGGAGACTGGTGTTTCTAGTCCCCTCTTGCCGGCTGTTCCGCAATCTAGGAGGCATGGTGAACTCTTAGCTTCAATAGACGTCCCCAGTGGAGTCGCCAAAATGTCGGGGGCGAAAAAGTTTCCCTTTCGACAAATAAGATTTATAATGGGTTGGAGGTCTAAACTGAAACTCAACGATGGGCTTGATGCACGACCTAAAGGCTATCGGTGAAGGTCCAAGAAATTCACTATATTTTATGCCTTGGGCTTAGATTGAGACTAACAAGAGTGGCCCATGAACAATCCCTACAGCGAACACGTCAACACGGTAAAAAAACATACTGTAAGAAATAACTCAGCAGTAAAGTGTTTTTGCAGAAAACGGCCCAGCGGTAAAGTGTTTCTGTAGAAAATAGCCCAGCGGTAGGATATTTCTGTAGAAAAACGGCCCAGCGGTAAAGTATTTCTGCAGAAGACGACCTAGCGGTAAAATATTTCTGCAGAAAATAGTCTGACTGTAGAATGTCCCAGCGATAAAATAAGATAAAACAATGTAAACCTTTAGCTGTTGGCTATTTCATAGATTAAGGAAAATGTTTGCATTTTTAGACCCATCATCCGTTAGCTCTGGAGAAGAGTCTTCCAATATAATAATATGAGGGAAAAATGCTATAGTAACAGTTACATCATAACCATCAATAGTAAATGAATAAATAAATATCATAGGTTCCATTATGACAAATAATGAGAAAAACTTAGTGTGAGATGAAGGGAGAGAGAGAGAGATCCCAGCCAGCGCAGCAAGATCATTATGGTGCCAAGACATGCTCATGAATATAGTGAGTAATGAGGGATATTTCAAGTAGTATGAGTAGTGAGAGTCATTTGTGAGTAGTATGAGTAGTGAGTGGGAGTGTATAGTAAGACTGCTGGGACTTTCTGCTGGGGGTAGCCGAGTATTTATGAGTAGAGCTATGAGCTGGGGAACTTAGTTTCTCAGCTTGAAACTAAGAACTCAGTGGTTTTTTCAAAGCTTAGAGAAGGCCTTTTTTCAGAGAGTTTAAGGAAAAGCCTTGGTGTGTAGCTTAGTGTCTTCCTTGAAGCATTAATGGAGAATTCCATTTATAGCTGGGTTTTTAAAGGGTAATTAGCAAATAATCTTTGCTAAATCTTCCTCAATCTCCAAGAAATCCTTAGAGAATCGTTCCTAGGATTTTAGCTAAGAATGGTAAGCTCAACTTTAGAAGGTTGTTGCTGTTTTTGGGTAATAACAACTGGGATTTTGACTTAGTATTGAATGCTGATTGGCCTTGGCTGATGGGATTAGAGCATGCTTAAGGCTAATGATCTTGGTTATGCTACAACTAGAATCAGAGCTCCCTAGGGCAGATTGGACCACCCCAAGCCAGGTGTCAACCTTGGAGCCCTTGCTGGGAACTCTGCTGGGATCCCCTTGGTGCCCTCCAAACCACATTTCCCTAAGTTTCCTCATTTGGGGTTCATGTGCTTGGTCCATGAACCAGAGAATACACATTTGTAGTATGAAAATGAGCTGATTCCATGTTGTTTCAGGAGCTTTAATGGCCTGATAATGGCTGCTCTTGATTTTTGACCGGCTGGGTTGGAGAAGAAAAAAGGGACAGCTGGCTGAAGCTTTTCAGCTTTCTCTCACATCCATCTCAGCTTTATGTCACATGAGAAATGGTGGGATTTCAGCTTGTGAAGGAAGGATTCAACCCTTAAGGGACACGTGTCCTCTTCTGATTTGATTTAGACAAGTTGGGACTTGATAGGAAATGCTCCAGCTGTTTGTGCTGAGGTTTGGCTGGTTACTTCATGTAAGCTTTCAGCTGTTGGATTCTGTGTGTAGGCTGGGCTAGTCCAGCTGGGCTTTGTAGTCAAGCTTCTTTTGAGCTTGGTCATCACTACAAAATGAAGAGTTTTGCCATGGGTGATATTCATGGGCTTTTGTAGTTAATTGATTATGGAAAAATAGGCATAGTTCCCATAAATTTTGTGAAAGAGATATTTTTTGAGTGATGAGTAATTTATATTTTCCATGAGTTAGGAACTTAGTATATGTAAAGCAAGTGTCAAAATAATATTTGAATTTAGTAAATACGTGTCAAAGTAGCATTTGGGCTTTATGAAATAGTTGCTAAAAGAATATTTGGACTTTGAAAAATAAGTGCCAAATTAGTATTTGGGCTTTGAGCATAAAGTAATTGTTTTTGCCAAAATATTATTTTGAGCTTTGTAAAATAGATGTCAAATTAGTATTTGGGCTTTGAGCATAAAGTAATTGTTTTTGCCAAAATATTATTTTGGACTTTGTAAAATAGATGTCAAACTAGCATTTGGGATTTGTAGGATTTTGTAAAAATATTGCCGTATCGTAACGGGTTTTAAAGATGCCGCATCGTAGCAGGTTTTAAAGGTGCCGGATCGTACCAGGCTTTAGTGGTGCCGGATCGTACCAGGTTTTAGAGATGCCGCATCGTAGCGGGCTTTAGAGGTGCCGGATCGTACCGGACTTTAGTGGTGCCGGATCGTACCGGGCTTTAGAGATGCCACATCGTAGCGGGCTTTAGAGGTGCCGGATCGTATTGGGTTTTAGAGGTGTCGGATCGTACCGGGCTTTAGAGATGCCGCATCGTAGTGGGCTTTAGTGGTGCTGGATCGTACCAGGCTTTAGAGGTGCCGGATTGTACCGAGCTTTAGAGGTGCCGGATCATACCGGGTTTTAGAGGTGCCGTGTAGCAACGGGTTTTAAAGATGCCGGATCGTACCGGGCTTTAGAGGTGCCAGATCGTACCGGGCTTTAGAGGTGTTGTGTAGCAACGAGTTTTAGAGATGCCGGATCGTATTGGGTTTTAGAGGTGCCGGATCGTACCGGCTTTAGGGGTGCCATGTAGCAACAGGCTTTAGGGGTGCCGTGTAGCAACAGGCTTTAGAGATGCCGCATCGTAGCGGGCTTTAAAGGTGCTGAATCGTACCGGGCTTTAGAGGTGCCGGATCGTAATGGGTTTTAGAGGTGCCGGATCGTACTAGACTTTAGAGGTGCCGTGTAGCAACAGGCTTTGTAAAGGTTTTGTTGGGCTTTTGAACTTTGCCCACAAGGTAAATGAGCTTGGGCTTTTTATAGAGATGGTATAATTTTGTGGCCTAATTTTGGTAGTAACATGGTGAGTATTTTTTCATGAAAAATCCAAGTTGGATAATATGGGTAATATCTGTGAGAGTGCCCAAGGAAATTTATGGGGCTTTATATAGGAAATATTTGTGGGAGCCCAATATCATGGAGAATATTTGAGTAATATGTGGGAAATATTTATGTGGGCTTAGAATAATTTATGGGCTTGTGTGGGTATCTTTCTGTGATTGGGCTAATGAAATTAAGGCTCGAAAATTTGTACCTCAACAACAATGAACATTTTTTTTGTTTTGTTTTTGAGAGAGCTTTTACAATGAACATGCAGACATTAATATACCTTTATTTGCCTTCCCAACAATAAAACTTTGATGCATAAGAGCACTTACAGCAGTGGAGGCATATTGCTATATTGCTAAAATTTAGCTCCACAAACACAAAAATCTTGCTGCAGCAGTGGAGCTAAATCTAAAAATTTTAACTCCATTGCTATAGTGCACATCTATAGATAAATGTGCACTGTTCATGAAAGCTAAAAAATAATAATAATATTTTAATCCCTACCCGATTAAAATAATACCTCTCTTTCTCTCTCTCAACTCTGATCATCCCACCTCTCTCTCTCTCAACTCTCTCAGCTCTCTCTCAACTCCAATCATCTCAGCTCTCTCTCTCTCTCTCAACTCTCTCACCATTGCCAGCCCACCCCCACACTGCCGACCCACGCCACCGACTCACGCTGCAGACCCACGCCGTCGATCAACGTCTCCGACCCAGTTTCAGTGTTTGATTTTTTTTTCCGACCCACGCCACTGGCTCACGCTGCAGACCCACGCCGTCGATCAACGTCTCCGACCTAGTTTCAGTGTTTGATTTTTTTTTCCGACCCACGCCACTGGCTCACGCTACAGACCCATGCCGTCGATCAACGTCTCTGACCCAGTTTCAGTGTTTGATTTTTTTTTTTTTTTTTTTTTCATTCCCACCTTCTTTAATGAATGTAGTATTCCACAAAATTTATTTTTTTAAGTAGTGTTCCACAATCAGAACCTCATTATGAGGTATTTGTTCATTAATCAATTATTAATGCAACTTAACCATATATAACCACAGGCAGAGTTTGCCTACAACCTAGTTTGGAGGAAGTTCCTCCAAACTGCTGTGGCACATTAGGAAATTGACAAGGGTCCTAATCATGTGTGATGCATATGACCAACTCAACCAAACTTAATCACAATTAAACTATTTTCTCTCCAAGCCAAACCGGTTTAAGCCGATGAGTGAAGATAAAATAGTTTAACTATGGTTAAGCTGTAAGTTGGCCAGGACACTTGTCAACTTCGCAGTTCAGAGAAACTTCCTCCAAACTAGGTTGTCGGCAAACTTTGTCCTATAACCACCCCCCTCACTCCCTCCCCAAACGAATTATTTAACTTTAATAAATTAATGTTTGCAGTAAAAATCTTGAAATAGAAAATGCTTAAAAATCGATAGCTAGCACATTGTACACTTCTGCAGCTTGTTCCTCCAACAGCGTGCAAAAATTTGCGACTGACCGACTGACTGAATTGTTAAAACCTCTAAAACCATTGTGATTTAGATTTAAAAAAATGCAAAGCAACTTCCTCTGATATAAGGGTATCCAACCCTTCCACCAACTCCTCTAGCAAAGATAATTATACATATGCACTGTGTATTATTTAATACAGGTAATACGAATTATGCGCAGGCAAAACAGCAGATAAAGGGCCAACCTTATGAGAGCCGCTGCCCTGACCTGCCTCACCTTCCAATACAGTATCAGCAAACCGATAAAGATCCGAGGTTGTACTCCTATCAGTCACATCCACAGATCTTGGGGAATTTGGCAGACCAGGAAAACCTTCTAAAGATGCAGGTTGCCCAACAAAGCCCTGCCCAATTGATCTCTCTCGAAATGTTGCATCTCCAATTCCATGACCATGCCATCCATATGCTGGACCAATTACCGTTGCGCCAAGAACATTTTTAGGCAAGAACCCTGCACCAGATCCATGTGGTATAAATGAAGCAGTAGGATAATTACTGACATGACCAGATTGTTCACCATCTAGTAAGTTTACTGGCATCAACCCATCATATGAGCTCTTGCTTTCCACTTGTGTAATAACTCTTTGTTCTTGCATGCCACCAACTGGAGGAGACATCAGGGGTGGTGCTCTGGCAGTAAAAAACAACCGCTTCATTCCTTGACTCTTCATTTGATTTGAGGACTGAATTTCATCTGCTTTTCTTTTCCGCATTACCTTATCTTCAATTTTATTGTCAAGATCAGAAATTTCTTTCTCCAAGTTGATTATATTTTCTTTAATTCTCCATCCAGGAAGAAGCTTTGTGGGATCAATCTTGTGATCTTCCAAACACCTTATCACAGATTTCAGAGCAGCTAATTGTTTTTCATTCGCTTCTTTCTGTACAAGACATCACACCACTTGTTTAACACATGGATGCATGATAAATAGTGATAACAATAACAAGGATGATTAGAAGCTGAACAATATAGCGTACCAGTACCATAGAACCATGTGCTACTGCTCTTGTCCTCTTCCATGCTTCTTTAGACTTGCGTAAAAATGATGTCAAAATTGTCTGAGGATGAAATTTTTCCTCAACCCCAAAAGTATAAGCAACATCAACAGCTTCAACACTCCTGCCATTTTTCATCATTTCCTCTATAATATCTGTGACAGGTAGAAGATTACATCAGAAAGACTTGACCATTACAGAAAATGAGCAAGCAATATTATCTACATATGCCAAGAGGAATATATATATATATATATATATATATATATATATATAAAATGTTGGACACCATAAAGCAATGCAAGAGCTCCATTTTTGTAGCTATGTTCAGAATAGTTATCATGAGCCTTTACACCTCGAAATAGAAGATGCCAATGAATAATTAAATCAGGAATCATGTCCACCAAATTAGTTGCCATAGTTAAGTACCATTTATATTCAGTGCTCATAATTTCAGAGCTAAGATTAGGTTCAAGTCATTCATAACAATGGATAAGAAAAATGTGATGCAGGGATTCTAAGGGGGCTGCTGTTTAGGCTTAGAATTGATTAAGGGAAATGAGCATTGCTTAGAACAAGGAACAAGGAACAAGGTGTGACAAAACCTTCTTAAGAGAAATCCATCTCTTGCATTCAAATTTTTTTATATATATAAATAGTAATTGCATTCAAAATTAATCACAAACTAACTACAATCTAGTATTTATACTAGTTGTTTGGCATTAGCATCCTTCTAGATGCTTGACAAGTGTCTAAATCCTATTGGCTAATGCTTAAGCAATCATCTAACTAACTAGTTACAAGAGGATTTGGATGCAACAACATGAAATGCCCAGCATCAAAATGAAAGCTAGAATGACAAACAGATTCCAATGTTTGATTTTTTTTTTCTTCTATGGGTTTGATGGCTGTGGTGGTGGATTGGTGACTATGATGGTGATTTGGTTTTTTATTTTGTTTGTGGGTTTGGTTGTGTCTGTGTTGGTGGTGGTGGTGGTGGTAGTGGTGGCTGTGGCTGTGGATGATGGTAGAGGTGGTTGTGGTTGGTGCTGTAATGTTTTTTTGGATAGTGGGATATGTTATTTTATTGTAGGAGATATATTATTTTATTGTAATGTTTATATTATTTTATTGCGTTGATAGCTAAAATAGATCAACTGCTGCAGCATGTGTGTAGGTATAATAGATAAAGTAACTTTTGGTGGAGCTAAAAAGTTAAATTTTTAGTTCCACTGCTGTGGATGCTCTAATAAACTCATATCTTTATTTCTTTCCATTGGAATTCTCTTTATCTTTATGAAAGTTTTATTGTTAGAATTCATGAAGGGGATATTAATAAGTAGTGTATCCAATCAATTAAAGAAGGCATTGTAAAAGGTAAATAAGGGTATATTAATATCTAAATGTTTATTAAACAATGATGCTATATGTTATATAATTAAGACCTCGAGTGAATTGTCTCAATCTTGAATTTTGATTTTATTGGAAACCCTCTCTATTGTCAGCATCACCAAAAATTTTTATTATTATTTTTTTTTTCAGATTAATAGCGTCACCAACCTTAGTTATTGTCCAATGATATTATTTCTTGTTCTTTATAGAAATAACAAAGTTTAGCTACAAAATTGATTGTAGCCTAAGGCTATAACTTTGCTCAATAAAATAAACATTACTACATATTTTGAAAATCTAACCGTTGAATTGCATGTTCTTTATACTCTTAGTGCACATGTCAAATTTTGTGTCAATCGGATATTATTTACTATATGATCTATAAATTTATATTTTATGCATAATTTTAAATTACAAAAACTTGCAATTTAAACAACTTATTGATGATATAGCTATTGATCTTTAATTTTTTTAAAATTTTGCAAGCATGGAGGATATAAAAAGATGTAATCCAATGGTGAATTTGTTAAAATTCACATCTTTTAAAAAGATATTAAATAAAGTTGTAGTCTAAAGTTACAACCCATTTTATGGCTAAATTTTATCCTTTACATAAATTAAAAGTTTCAAGCCATTGTGGCGAAGACACTTTAATTTCCCCAACTTCCTTTTACCTAAAAAACATAACTACGATGTTATTATTTGTCAACATGTTTTTCCGTATGATTCTTATATGTTGCTATTCCTATTCGTACTTCATGACTACTAGTACAAAATTAATTCACCAAGAGGCAGTAAGTCAGTAACAAGTGTCACGGCCATTTTCGCATCAAAACAAAATAAACGAGAGACCCATCATATCATATACCCCTGCATTAAGTATGTGATTGTGATATCTTTGGTGGTACTTTTTATAAAATATTCAAATGTTGGAATAATAATAAAAAATTCATATGTTTTGTTGCACATGTATTTTGAAGTACTATTTCAAGGTGAGATTTTTTTTTTTTTTTTTTTTTTTTTTAAGAGATGGTATTCCAGACTTTAGCTAGACAATTTCACTCCATGCCTATGAAATATATTAAAAATCTCATGAACAAATAATATGGTGGATTAAATATGAGACCTCTAAATTTATGTTACCAAATCAATAATAATAAGTGGGTTCTAGCTAGTTCAACTGATAAAGTCTCTGATGGTTGAATAAGAGATCTGGAGTTTAATTTCCGCCTACACCAAAAACTGATTGGTATCTTAGTCTGATGATAAAGAGCTATCATCAGGAACGGACGCCATAGATTGAAACTCTCTCTCAAAAAAAAAAAATCAATAATAATAACATACTAGACTTCTATCCGTTTTATGTTGATAGGAACACTCAATAATTATAGTCATAATAGTAACATACTATAATAAAAATATATATTAAAAAAGGTAACACTACAGAATAATAGTGCTCTTTTTTTTTCTTTTTTCTTTTTTGAAACGGAAAATAATAATACTCTATGTGAGTGTCTATCACAAATAGAAAAATCCACAAGATAATTTCTTTGTTAAAATTTGTTTAAGTATCTGAGTGTAACACTCGAATCTTGGTAATATTATTTTATTTGTATGCAAGTTGTTAATTGTATAACAATTAATCTTCTAAGATTTTTTAACGTAACACAAAACTTTCATATAGTAATGCTTTATAGGAATTTTAAGCGTAATGCATATTAAACCCCCTTGTGCTATTGTGTGAAAATAAAGTTCTAAATTTTCACATAAAACAAAACTATAGGGGGGGTTTGTATTATACTCAAAAACTCCAAGGTATTAAGTGTGAGACTATAAAAACTTACACATTGTACAGTACACCTACCAAGGCATGGGGGAATGTCGATGTGCTGGATCTAGACCGTACACGTGAAATGGCTATGAGCAAAGGAAGATGATGGCTACAAAGTTATATCCTCAGCCCGTGCTAAAGGCAGGACTGCCTTGAGAAAGAAGTAAAATATGCATTTGACATGGTACTCAAGCACTCACAAAAGGGAGATAGTGACTTTTTGAGGTCAGCAACTATATAAACACCCCTTATTGCCTAAGTGCATGTTAGGCCGCTTCAGGGACACGTGTATCACTTATAGTGCTTTTGATGTCCCTTTCGTTGCTCAAAAGTTGTTCGCTATACAGTGGCAAGGTCACCTACCCACATGCCACAGTGCTAGTGTTGGGATGCTCTCTCTCCTCCAGTCACCAAGTAATACTCCAGCTGTAGTAAGGTCCAAAATAGGAAAATGATGACTTGACACTTGTCTTTGTACTCAACCATATTTCTCAGATTATAAGAGGAACATGCAACTGGACTTTGAGGGTAAGAATCCAAGTAGATATTTTGAAAAGAAAGTAAAAAGTTGATAAGATAGGAAGGTAGAAAACAAGGTATCTCTTTTAAGGAAGAACATCCTTATTGTACAAGAGTTACCTCTTCTTTTCAAACTGTGGTTTTTTATCCATTTTTTAGAATTTTTCACGTACATCTTGTGTCTACTTTACATCCTTGCTATCACTTTCTTCTTCTTTTGATATTATGATGTTAAAGCTTGCATTTCTGTCACTCATGAGCTTTTTTATTTAGATGTACTGTTAGATAACTTATTTTATCTCTCATATAAGCTCAAATTTAACTTGCACGTACACACATAAAGTAATATCACATGGAATTAAGTGTAATACTTAAAATTTAAAGAGATTATGTATTTTATGAATAAACCTCATGAAAATTTGTGTTAAAAAAATAAAATAAAAATATCTATGGGACACATAGATGGATTTTGGTATATTTTTAAATCCCAATTTATTAATATGTATTGAATAAAGATGCAAGTTTTTTTTTATTTAAAATGACAATTTTTGTATTCAATAACAGTGTACAAATGAAATTACATACAAATAACAAAATAATTTTTGTATTGATTCATAAGATGAAAAAAAAAAAAAAAAAAAAAAAAAACTTAAAAAGGTGTCAAGAGCCTAGCTCAGGGCATTACCCAACTTTTTTTTTAATAAGAAAGAGCCATGGTTTAAATTTTCCTACTAACTTAACAAAAGAATATTCACACTAGGCATCTATTTTAGACTACTAAAACCTTTTTTTTTTTTTTTTTTTTTTTATAAAAAAAAAAGACACACTGGAGAGTAGGGCCGTAAATAAGTCAAACTTTATCAAGTAGTGAGTGTTCAAGTTTGGCTTGACAATAAATGTAAAATATTTAAGCTAAGCTCGAGCTTGACTTAAGTCTATAAAATTAATGATGTTAGAGCTTAAGCTCCTCAAAAGTCTAATAGCTTGAGCTCAGCTTGATTTATTAGTCAAGTCATGTTTGAGTTCAAAATCAAGTTTTTTGAGCTTAAGATCCAATACAAGTATATTATCAAACTCATTTTAATGTTATTATCAAGTCTATTTGGTTTGGAAGAGTAATTACAACTCCCAATCACTTAAAGTTTTAGTAAAATATGAGTTTAATTTTCAAGCTCATGTCAATCTTATTATCAAACTCATAAACAATTCTAGACTCAGTTTATTTCATATTCAGCCTTGATGTTCAAGAGCATGTTCATGAACAATTTTTTACTACAACTTAACTAGTTTATTAAAAATTAAGACTTGAGTTTAACTTGTTTATAGACCTTAGACTTGTTTAACAAACACACAAAATATCAACGAGTTTAAAGTCATTCCTTTTACAATAGCAGAGGAGAGAGATGATACCATGAGTCTATATGACACAAAGTCACACCTCAGTCCACACTACAATCTGTAAAAAATGAATAGAAAAGAAAAAAATGGTAGGACATTTGTCGAGTGGGAAGTGACAACTGTGAAAGTAGCAGAAACTAATTTTACTGCCATGGAGGCAAAAGTAGGTTTCGGGCCGCTACGAGTAATCCGGTGTAGCAGAGTTCGCTATAAGCATGAAAACGTGTTAACACAGAAGTGGCTGAAAGTTTAGATAAATCACCCAACTGTCCCAATTTCTGAGACTTTTTGTGATGTAAACGCGTCAGGTTCAGACACGTGATCAAGCTCACTAAATTCATGGTAAATATATATATATATATATTTTTTTTTTCTCTCTCCACGGGTCTCCATGGACCCCCATGCATATATATAAAAGCCCCCTCTATATAGGGGTCCAGTTATGGCTCTAGGTAAACTTCGACCATAAAAAACCAAAAAAGCCTAAGATGATAGTGAAGGCTACCAGTTATCACTAAGTAAGTTCGGTGGTACAAATGGGAACAACACAGACTTTAGAAATTGTTTTTCAATTTTGTGATTCCAAAAAGATGCATAACTCAGTGTTCTAAGATCGACACGTATCACTGCCACTTCCCTCATTTAACTCTCAGAGCACTCCAATAAGACATTAGGCCCCACAACCCATCTCTCTCTTTCTAATCTCTTCAGCATTTTGAAAGGGAAAGCTTACCATGAGAAGAAAGAGACAACAGAGAAAGAGAGAGTGGAACACTGTTGTGTGAGTTTGTGTGAGATGAGAGAGGTTTTCTATTATGTTGCCTCTAAGTGGAAAAAATAAAAATGAATAGTAGGAATCTCCTTTTGTAAAGCAAAAATAGAGTACCCCTTCTTTTTTGGGCAAGTAAGAATACACACCTTTGTTGTTTCTCATATACAAATTGGTAATTTTGGTATTTCCCATTTGTTTCGTAATTCTCTTTTGAGCTTTTACTGCTTTCTTCGTCTCCTTCTTGTCTTTCTTCTTCTTCTTTTACCGGTTGAAAGAAATTTTACTTTCACTATGATGGGATTTTTTTTTGTTTTGATAATAAAAACAGAATTTGTTGTTGTTTGTGTACTTCTCTTTTTAACTTTCTATGTTTTGCTAACCTATGTATTGTTCTATTATTTACATAAACATAAATACAGTCACATATAGAGTAATATAGCTTATGTACGAAATATCAAACACCAGCAATTTGTGTATGTAGAAAAGGACAGGTTATTGAGAGAGAGAGAGAGAGAGAATATATTTGCTTTTATTGGTGCAAGAAGCTGAGAGAAAGAGAAAGAGAAAGAGAGAGATGGGGAGAGGGAGAGTGGTATTGGAGAGAATAGAGAACAAGATCAACAGGCAAGTTACCTTCTCAAAGCGCAGGAATGGTTTGCTCAAGAAAGCCTACGAGCTCTCTGTGCTATGTGATGCTGAAGTTGCCCTCATCATCTTCTCCAGCCATGGCAAGCTCTTCGAGTTTGGCAGCACTGAGTAATCTCTCTCTCTCTCTCTCTAATCAGTATGCTAATAATCTATTTGATGAGACGTTGCCTGACAACACTTTAGAGTCTTAACTATGCTGATTTCTCTTCTGTGTACTATTTTGGTAAATTTCAGAGACTAGTAATTATTAACTTTGCTTAAGTATATGTGTTATTACTAAATTGTGAAAAGAAATCTAGGCAAATGAAGGAAATAAGGAATAAAGAAAGCGAGAGAGCAAGGGTTTTGTTTACTTTTTTGCTTTGATCTTCGGCTTCTTTTTGCTGAAAAGTTATTAACTTTATCTTCTTCTCGTGGATTTTGAAACTGGTTTTGGGGTATTGACTTGGAAAAAAAAGAAAGGATAAAGGGGTTTTGGGGTAGTGATGGTAATAGATAGCCAATATTTTAATGCCATTCGGTTGTCTTTCCCATATATCTATATCTCTCCCTTCTTTGTGCAGATTGAAGTATAGTACTAGTTCATGTCAAATCGAAATGACAGGTTATTGATTCTCTAGGTTTTTTTTTTTGGGTTTTAATATCTAGGGTTTCTCTTTTATCTTGTGTGCTTTGCCCATATATCTGGGCTTGAAAGAGAGAAGTGTTTGAGTTTCAGAGAGAGGGAGAGAAAAAAGAAACACCCTTCTCTTCTTTGTACTATATACTGTGTGTTTATGCTAGCTATGGACATGTATGCATGGCTTCTGGTTTTCCCTACGAATTCATTCATGGCGATTTTGCTAAATTAGGTACGCAATATGTAGTTTCTAACTTTCCATGTCATTTTATTACATTCTATTTTAGTTCTGGTTCTTCTTTTACTTTATTTGTTTTGGTTTGTGTGTCTGTGTGTGCCTTTTGCCTTAATGATAATGAAAACAAAACAAATTATTGAGAATATCTTCTTTGTTTTGAGTATATGCATTTGTTTAGGCTCTAGGAATGATTTGGAGCTGGTCCTTTGCTGTTGAGAGAGAATGGTAGATGAACTGCTTTTCAAGCAAGTTCATGTATAGATATTTAATGCACATATTGTGACAAATTTTAAGTTTCATATAATATTGTACTTCCATTTTTCCCTCACAATATTTTGTAGTACTTCCATTCCATCCAATTTCTATTTTCTTAGAAATATATAATAATAAATAATAGAATAGAATACAGTAAAACTTAACTAACACAGAGACTATGACACTGACGGGGATGGAAATCACTTCCTTTTCTATTCCTTGTGTACCCCAAACTGAAAATTAGGTGTTAATTAACTTCTGTTAAACTGTAATTAATTATTTGTTTTCACTAAATAGAGAGAAATAATGAAAATAAAATAAAATTTTTTACACTAAGACAAAAAAAAAAACTTTATCCTTCCCGTTGTATTAGTATTTTATGCTACACGAAATTTAGATGTTGAAATATGAGTTATTAATTATGAACTAAAACATAATGTGAATTATATTGTTTGTTAAATAAAAACTAGTTAACATATATAGGGCACTATTTTGATGTGGTAGTATTATCATCAGTAATTTATATTCCACCTGATCAACTGCACACGGCTGCTAAATGACCTACGCACAGTGTGGCTCTTGTAGATTTCTTGGTTGGATATTATCTTGATTTTGTCTGGTGTTTTAGAATGATGTTATGGACATAACAAAAAGGGATAACAATTTCATAACATTTTCAAATTAGTATGCCACAAAATTTTAAACTGAAGATTGTGGTGGGTTATATGTGAGTTGGCATGTTAAATTTGGGACTGTTGTAAAACTGTTATGGCTTTTTGTTGTGTCCTAATAATAATGCCAATAGATTCACTGATAAATTCAAAGGAATGATTTCGCTCAAAACATGGAGAACATTGGACAAGGATTAGGAATGATTACACTGATAAATTCAAAGGTCTATTACAATTTATAGCATATGAGAGCTTATTACTAGAACTACACGTACAGGAAAAATGCTTCATTCACTTTCTTATGACCTTTCATTGTCAAACAGAAGTGACTATTAATGAGATTATTACTTATGATACTTCTACTCTCTCTCTCTCTCTCTCTACATTGTCAGCTAAAGCTTAGTTCTCTCTCTCAGTGATAGTAGAAACATGTACCAAAAATAAGGAATTTTAAAATATATATATGGTTTTGGTGGTAGAGTCATATTTAGAGGACAGCTGCCAAAAAAATTTGGCTTTGGGCAGCATTAATATTGGGCTCTTTTTGGTGTTTGAGGTGGTAAAATAGCTTTTACCACCACTAATACTGATGCTCTTAGTAAGGATTAGTTTTGACCCAAAAAAAAAAAAAAAAAAGTAGACACTAAAAATCATATTCCAATTACATATATATAGATTTTCCTTTTACTACGTTTACCAATGTTTTAGGATACACTAGAAGGTTGCATTACCCAAAATGGCAATGCAAGATAGATTTTGTACTATCCAATTAATTTTAATTTGCTACTTGAAGCTTTCACATTTTCAGCATCCCATTATTGGGAGGATGAAGGAAGACTCGTGCCATTATCTTTGTAATAAAACACTTATTGTGCCCTTTCAAATGTGTCTTTCCATTATGAAGAATCCCCAAAGACTCGTAAAAAAATTTAGTGTCATAATACCTCTAAGCTAGGAAACCTTTTAGTTTAAATTTTACGAGAACGAGGTGGCTTAAACACACACTTATGTGACAAGATAGCTAATACCCTTTATCAAAGCAAAAAATGCCAGGATTAGTTAACTCTACAATCTAAATGGATAAAAAAAAAAGTTCTATCTCTCTAAGTTTCCAACTTCATTTCATTTATTATATATACAATTCATCAAACAAGTTAGTCTTAATGATCCATCATCATTTGTCTCTATATTGCTCTCTAGAATGCCAATAGATATATAGGTCAAGAATCTTGTAGCTCAATTGATATTTTTTAGTATTTTCAATAAAGATGTTTAATGTTCAAATCTTCCATTGCTATAATTATCAAATTATTAAAGAACAAAATGTCATGACATAACATTATAGGCAAATAAGAATAAAACTCACAAACAATCGAATCCGAAAACTATCACATATGTTTGAATGGCATTATATTTTAAGAAAAATAAAAATCATGGGCTAATTATAACTCCTAACTATTCCAAATTTCACCATACTCCAAGCTCTCACATATTATCGTTTAGGAGTAGTGGAGGTGCACAATTGTTTATGCTCAATTAGCAACACCATTCCTAATGAAGATTCTTAAACTGCTTCCATAATTAAGCTAATTTTTCATATTTTGATAGCCATACAATTATTCCTACTTTTGTAATCCCACAAAGAAGTGAACAAAAAATAAGATAAAGTTTGGCAACAAACTTAGTTGTAGCCTACAACTCCACTCCACTCAATATCTTTTTATTGGATATGAATTTTGACAAATCTACTATTAGATTACATTTTTTTTCTTATATCCTCTATGCTTATAAAATTTATAGATGATCAAAGATTAATAACTATGTCATCAATCAAATGTTTAATTTCAAGTTTTTGTAGTCTAAAATTATACATAAAAAATAAGTTTATGAATCGAATAGTAAATAACATTCGATTGTCATAAAATTTGACATATGTGTTAAGAACATAAAAAATATAGAATTCAACGATTAGATTTTTAAAATATGTAATCATATTAATTTTTTAAGTAGGAGTTATAGCTTTAAACTACAACAAAATTTATAGTCAAACTTTATCCTAAAAAATAATTTAAACCAGAAATAAGTTAATCTATAATCTAACAGCTTAATCTTTAGTCTAATAGCGATATTACATAGATTTGTAAGCTAGAAATTTACACACACACACATATATATATATATATAATCTACCACACTTCCTCTCATTGAGAAAATATCTTTTGTAATAATTATATCAAGTAACTCATGTAAGCCAAAAAAAAAAAACTACCACACTTCTTTCCATCTTATATATATATAATCTACCAACCCAATAGTTGAATACTATGTGGGAAGTTAGTGGAACCAATTATGCCAAAAAGTATATAATTTGATCACATGTCATTCATTCATTGGGTTATTCCATGAATGACTTTTTTTTTGGTTGAGAATGCCATGAATGACTTGATATAGCTGTTACATACTTTATCCCTTCTACACTGCATGTGGTTTTACTTGCCATTCAAGGATTGAAAGCTATTACTTATTACAACGTTATACCATGGCTTTTGCTCCAGGCTTGAATGCATAATACATGAGCCATTTATAACAAGCATCAAAGTGTTTCAAAATTGTCGTTCGGTACATATCTAAAAAAACTAAAACTGTCACTCGGGTCTTCATATCAAGGTCAAGATGATGCATAAGGTCTTTGAATGTATAATTGTTCTCTTTGTACTAATTCGCATATGCTCAAGCTCATTACGATTGCCCTCTTACTCAAATTATGGAATTTTCAACAACCAACATAAATTTTAATGTCAAATTTTATTTATAATAATCTAAGGGATGTTAGTGCAATTAAGGAGACTCGGTAGTAGAATAAGAAGGTTCAAGCAGAGATTAAGGAGTTAGAGCTATTGAAACCTAAATAGATGTAGAGACAATACTGCTTACAATACTGCTTATGAAAATTATGAAGTGGCAAAGAGCGAAGCAAAAACGATTGTCCAAGGGGCTAATTTTAAGGCTTATGGTGAATTATATAGAAAGTTGGGGATGAATGATGGAGAAAAGAATATTTATAAACTTGTTAAGATAAGGGAAATAAAAACAAGAGACTTGAATTGTGTCAAGTGCACTAAAGATGAAGATCAAAGATAATTAGTAGAAGAATAATAGATTAAAGAAAGATGGAAAAGTTATTTTGATAAACTTTTTAATGGAAATGATACAAAAATATTGGAGTGAATTTAGTAATCCAATTGAGGATAGAAAATGTAGGTTTGTTTAAAGAATTTGGGTGACCAACGTATAGAACACATTGAGAAGGACTTAGGTCATGTGGTTGTATGTTGGTTGACAAACCTTTTAATAAGATCTTAAGGGTTAATAAAATGCCTAATGAGTGGATGATAAGTATTCTAACTCCTGTTTACAAGAACAAGTGAGATATTCGAAACTATACAAATTACTATGAAATTAAACTTATGAGTCACACTATTGAACTTTTGGGAAAGAGCGATTGAACATAGATTAAGACATGAAACAACAATATTAGAGAATCAATTTAGTTTATGCCAAGGAAATCTAGTGAAAGTATTTTTCTTACTCAAGCACCTAATCAATTTAGTTCTGTTATATGGTTTTAATTGATCTAGAGAAAGCATATGATCACATCTCTAGAAAGGTTATGTGGTAGGTTTTGGAAAGAAAGAAATTCCTTCAAAATATATTGAGTTGATTAAGGATGTGTATAAGAGAACAATAACTAATGTGACAACAAGTAGATGCATCAAAAGTGAGTTTTCTAATACTATATGTTCACATTAAGGATCAACAATAAGTGCATATCTCTTTACACTAGTGATTGGTCTATGCCCTTTTCATATGATAGAGTTTTAGTGGGTGAAGGTAGATGTGAAGTTAATGTCAACTAGCGAGATGCTTTAGAATCTAAATGCTTTCAATTAAGTAGGACTAAACAAAGAATATAAAATGTAAATTTATTAAAAGCAGAAATAGAGATAATGGGGTAGAAAGACTTGATGGTTAAAAAATGTCTAAGAGCGAGAGTTTTAAATATCTTGGATCAATAATTCATAAAGATGAAAATATTGAAGATGATGTTTATTATAGGATAAGAGTATGATGGCTAAAGTGGAGAAGTGTATCAAAAGTACTGTGTGATCTTACAATACTTATTAAGATTGCTATAAGACCAACTGTGTTCTATGATATTGAATGTTGGAGTGTTAAGAAGCAACATATTCATAAAATGTGTGTAATTGGAATGAGAATGAATATTGGATAATTGAAAATAAACAAAAAATATTGTTTGAAATGTGGAAATTCACTTAAAGATGAGAGTGCCCCTTATTGATGAAAAGATGCTAGTGAGTGGCTTGAGAAGGTTTAGTTATGTTTGAAGAAGAGCAATTAATGCACTGGTGAAAAAGAGTGAGTTAATTCAAGTTGAAGGATAGAAGCAGTAAAAAATAATATGTGAATTAAGGAAATTAAGGAAATAACAAGTATGACTTTCGTACAAAATAAAATAACAGAGGAGAATATATGTGATTGACCTTGATTAGTTTGTTGAGAATTCATAATTGACCCTAAAGGTTTAATGCTAGGTTTGGTTGTTGTTGTTGTGTATTATATGTGTTGCTCGTGAAGCACACTTAAATAACCTCTAAATTGTAGCTAGTTAGAGTTTTTCTCTGTAGCTAGGATCAGATTGCCCTCATGAGTGCTTGTTGAGGCTTGTCCCTGTAGGCGCAATGTCAACAATTAAGATGCAGAAACAATCACCTAGTCACCTAATCAAATAGAAGAGTTCCTCATATGTAGAGCATCAAACCAGAAATTATAAAAGAGCAAAATTTTGAAAAGCAGTTTATTAAACCTCAATACCTTATCATGATGTGACCTCATATTCCCTACATCAGAGGTAAGGAAAGTCGGCGAGAAAATAATGTTAAGTTCAACATTAAGATATGGAGGGTAGCTAAGAGTTGAGCGAATGAACAAGTTTTATGAGGTACCATGTTAGGAACTTTGTAAAACCAATGACCAATTGCTTCAGATTTTCCACAAAAACAAAAGAACATGTTGTTCTCTGGGGAAAGTGAATCTAGTTGCCTTATTCAACTTCATTTTCAAAGGAACCACTCAAAGTTTCAAAAAAAAATATGAACTCCAGCCTCTTTTTTAACTTATGATTTATCAAGATTCCCATGTTTAAAGACAAAAATCATACTAACTAAACGAAAAGACGCCCCAAAATAAGCTTAAACGTTTAGGAAATTGGTGAAATTTATCAATCACTAATCTTCCTCATGTATAGGCTCCTACATTTCTCTCATGTGTAAGCTTATCCAAGTTAGAGATGCTATGATCTGAATATAGGATATTGCAGTCTAGAACAATATAAATTACCTAATTTTCTAAAAGCATAATATACTTTTCAATGAACAAATTTTCACAATTATCATGAGAGATTTTATGGGAATCGTTTCAGAAAATTAATAGGCCTAATAAAATCTCATAATTTTGTGTTAGTTATGGAACTTAAAAAATATCAAATAGGTGAAATTGTTAATCTGACTAGTTAATCATTGTCAAGCTATTTTCGTAAAGATCTAAATGATTACTTTTGACCTTCTTCAATGTTTGTGGGAATCTATATGACGAGGGTCATTTCAGTTTTTTAAAATCTAGTATATTGTGAATCATACTAATATTTATATAGCAATTGGTAATTTTTTAGATATTTTGGCAAGGACGAACTAGGATTCGAACCTGGGGGCAAAAGCTTAAAACAATTTTTTTTTTTTTTTTTTTATGAAAATAAAAATTAACATCTATTTCATATTTAACAAAATACTAAATATAAAATAAATGTTTCTTAAACATTTGATATTATAAAAATGTCGACAAAATATAACATATAAAAAAATCACTTATGACTTACCAAAGACTAGTCTCACAAATTCACAATCACAGTACACACAAAACAGTCACTACCAATGGCTAGTCTCACAAATTCACTATCATAATTCAGTACTCACGTCCTACTGTCCTAGTAGTCTCACTTTATTTCTTTATAGATAAAACCTAAACAAAAAAAAAGTTACAAACACTGAAACACTCAAACACAGGTGACCAGTCCACACAAAAAGCCACAATTACACAGTAGTCAATACAAAGCCACAAACTAGTCTACGGTCCACACAACACACCAGTCCATAAAAAGCCACAACTCACAAACACAACAGTCAACACACCACATTTCATAATAAAACGCAGAGGGCAGAGGGCTAACCGGCTAAGGCAGAGCAATATAGCAAAGACAAAAAAACAAAAATATGAACTTGAGAAAGGAGAGAAATTTCTTAGATTTACCAGACTCGTGTGTGACTGTGATCAAGGATCTAAGGAGGAGCAGCAGCAGCAACACCAAATCTGATTTGAGGAAAAGAACAGCAGCAGCAGTGATGGAGACGTTAATGAGGTTGAGTGGAGGAAGAGTGAGGTTAGAGTAAAAATTTGGGAATTGTAATTTAGGTTTTCAATCCATATTTATTTTTTATTTTGTAGTTTTTAGTTTGTCGGTTATTTTTTCATATTGCATTTGTATACCAGTTTTTTTTTTTTTTTTTTTAATTAGGAGGGGCTATTAGGACGAAAATTTAAAATTTCAACACACATATATATATATATATTAACTTTTTTTTGTTGGGGGGGGGGGGGGGGGAATGCCTCCCTATATTTTGGCACTCCCTTGAAAACAAAGTTGAAAAATCTTTGAATTGGCTTGAATATTTTTAACAACAACAACTAAGTACTAGTGTTGAATTTTTCGTATCTTCCTTTACTTTTTTTTCCCCCCTCAACTTGGATCAATTTACTTTTTCTCATCAGTTCATTAATCGCTCTTATCTGTACATGACCAAAAAATCTTAAAGCAACCCTCCTTAACCTTTTCATTGATAGGGGCTACCCTCATCTTTAACCAAATTTTCTCATTTTGAATCCTATATTTCTATGTATTTTAACTTTTCATCTTAACATTCTCATTTCAACTATTCTCATATTGTAAATATGTTGCCTCTTAATAATCGAACATTTAGTACCATAAAGTATAGCTAGTCTTATAGCAGTTTTATAAAATTTTCTCTTTTAACATAATAGATATTCTATGATCACACAATACTCTTGATAAGTTTCTTCACTTCATCTATCATGTTATAATCTTATGATTCACGATTCACATTCTCTTCAATCTCTTAATCTTTATAAATTATTTATCCAAGATATCGAAAGCTTCATTGTTTAATATCTTTTAACAATCGATTTTGTACTCTATTTTAGTCTTACTTAATTGAAAGCTTTTAGATTCTAAAGTTTTTCACAAACATTCTAACTTAACATTAACTCAATGTCTAGTTTCATTCACAAACACTATATCGACTGCAAAAATTATACACCAAGGGATTTCTTTTTGAATCAATTTAGTGAGCTCATCCATCACTTGTGCAACTGATCCTTGATGGAAATCTATGGTAATAAGAAACTCACTTGTGATGCCTCCACTAGTTTCCACACTAGTTACAGGTCTATTATACATATCCTTAATCAACTCAATATGCTTTAGAAAATTTATTTTCTTTCCTAAAACCCACCACATAACCTCTCTACGAACCCTTATCATATGCTTTCTTAGGTCAATAAAAAAACATATAAAAATCTTGTAGGCTTCCCAATATTGTTCTATTAGGCTTTTAAGGTAGATTGTTTCGGAAAAAAACCAAATTAATTCTCCGATATTATTATTTTGTGTCATAACCTATGTTAACACTTAAGAATAATTCAATGAAAATATTTGTTAGGCAACATATATCCAGATCACCAAAGCACCTTTAGACTTCAATAATTTCATCTGGTCCCACAGCTTTTCTGATTTTCATCATCCTTAATATGTCCTTTAACTCGGTCATACAAATTCTACAAAAAAACCTATGATTTCTATCCTCAATTGGTTTACTCAATTTACTCAAATCTTTTTTATCGCTTCCAATAAAGAGTATCAAACTAACTTTTCCATCTCTCTTTATTATGCTATTCTTTTACTAACAATTTTTTTCCCTTCATTTTTAATGCACTGGACACCATTAAAGTCTCTTGCTTTCATTTTTCTCATCTTAGCATGTTTATAAATATTATTTTCTTGTTCCATCCTCCCTAACTTGGTATATAATCAATCATAAACTTTACATTTAGCATCTTGAGCCACCTTTTTACTTCCCTCTTTGCCACTTTGTAATTTTAATAAGCAACATTGTCTCTCCATCTAGGTGTGCTACTATAGCTCTCTCTCTCTCTCTCTCTCTCTCTCTCTCTCTCTCTCTCTCTCTCTCATATTATTGCTGCTTGAACCTTCTTATTCTAGCACCAGGTCTCCTTAATCAGTTGCCCACATCCTTTAGGTTCCCCAACTGTCTTTAGCCACTCTTTTAGTACAATTAGCTATTTCATTCCACATCTTATCAACATCTTCATCTAAATTTCACTTGAATTCTTCGATTATTTTATCTTTGGAAACGCCTTGTTTCTCCACCTTCAAGCCCACCACCTAATTTTTGGATTTGTGTCTAATACATATTCTTTTTCCATCTTCTAATATAAATATGCAGTACAACCAAACTATGTTGTGTGGTTGCACTCTCTCTTGGTATGACCTCACAATCTCTACAACATCTACTATTCACTTTGCAATAAGAATGTAATTTATTTGACTAATATTTGCCCCACTTTTGAAGGTAATTACACATAATTTCCTTTTCTTAAACCAATTTAATATCAAATTATATGTTGTTGCAAAGTTTAGAATAGTATTTCATGTTTCATTATTTAAAACATATGACCTCTTTGAACTCTTTCAAAGCCTCCACTATCGTTTCCAACATAACTATTCAGTTTTCCTCCAACATATATATACCAAAGCCACTGAATATCCCAACAAGAAAACTGTTAAATACTGGTGAATACAGCAAAGTAAATGATGAGTTTTTTTGAGAAACAAGCAAATGATGAGTCAAATTGTTTATTAATCATACTCTTATGTAACGTGCAGAATATATTGTGTTATAATTTATTTTTTGAGAAATAGTTTCAACCTATGACATCCGCTTTTGATAATTGTTTATTATAATTAGACCAAGACACCAATTGATTTTTGGTGTAAGTAGGGAGGATACAAATTTTCTGTACCACTTTTTGTGTTTCACTTTATAGTCCTGGTGTTATTGAAGCTTTAGCTGTTCACAATGGGATCACACTAGCTTCAGACATTGGATTTTATAAAGCTGTGGTGGAAGGTGACTCAAAGGTTGTGATGACAGTACTGCAACAGGGGAGAGAGATCTTAACGCCGGATGGTTTATTGATTGAAGATATTCGCCTTAGCTCTAGGCTTTTTACTCAATTACACTACTCTCATACTAAGAGGGAGGGTAATATGGTTGCTCACAGTCTAGCTAGATATGCTTTATTTGTATCTGACGCTGTTGTTTAGATGGAAGATATTCCACCGCAAGTTGTTTCTGTTTTACGAGCTGATTTAGCCAACATTCATTAATAAAATTGCTTGATCTTGTTCCTCAAAAAAAAAAAAAATTATATTTCACCAATCACAACTTGTCATGTATTTGTTTGACTTTCCTTATAGAATAGCCAAAGTTTAAAATGGGAAAAAATTAAATACATGCAAGTTGTGATTAGTGGAATATAAAGTGGAACACAGAAAATGGTACAGAAAATTTGTATCCAGGTGGGGATTGAACCTTAGATTTTTTATTCGACAACTAGAGAAGTTCAATCTGAGAGATATGAATATCAACACATTGGGCCGATCTTTTTGTTTCACAATCTGCTTACTGCTTACAAGATTATCAGTCTAATTAGTATCAATTCTTTACTTCTTGAAGCTGTAAAATAAGTATTTGACTCATTTTTCTTTGTTTTCAGCATGGACAAAATCCTTGAACGTTACCGCCAATGTTGTTACTCACAAGCCAACAATGTGGTTGAGGAGGGAACGCAGGTTTTGTTTGAAAAATCTCTATCTGAATTCCAATCTAGACGTGTTGAATGATATTTCCATTTTGAAGAGTATCTTCATGAATCCCACATGCATGTGTTTCTAGCATGTTTATGCTGTTATTAATTGACAAAATGCAAAAAAAAAAAAAAAAAAAAAAAACCCATGAATTTTGTGTCGTTTTCAAACAGACTACTGTTGTTTCAATTTATGGTCCATTTGGATTGAGGTGGGAGAGAGGGAAAGTACAATAGAGTATAGTAGAACTGGCTCAAAATTAGCCTATTTTCAACCAACTTTATTCTACTCCCCTCCACTCTCCCTCCTTCCTTCCTCAATCCAAACGGGCCCTTAGGGTTTTTCAATCCTAAGGTTTGGATAATCACTTTTTTTTTTTTTTTTTTTTTTTTTTTTGAGAAACAAACACACACACACACACACACAAGGGAGAGGGAAAGAGGTTCTAACATAAAGGCACACCACAATAATCACTTAATTGCTCATTCTATCACACTTTCACTTTAAACTCCATACTTCTTCCGTTCACAATAACTTTTAATTTGACTTAGTAGAGAGACTTGTGGTGCTGCAAATGAGTGTGTAGTTCGTTATTTGCGAATAGAAATTCTCTATTTGTTTTTTGTGTTTTACTTTATGTTCTACTAATTATAGTATATGCATTGTGTCTAGTTTTTTTTTTTTTTTTTAGAGAAGATTTTTTTAAAATTTTATTTGAAAATTTGATTATTTTATAAAAAAAGAAAAAATACATGACAAATTATGATTGGTGGAGTATAAAGTGGAACATAAAAAATAAAACAGACAATTTATATTCATTATTTGCTCTCATTTTGTGCCGCAATTAGTACAAAGGAGATCATTTTGTAAGGTGCTGCAGTTTGGAATTTGTCTTTGCTAGAGGGTATCCTTTCTCTCTTGTTATGTAGCTTTGTTATTTACTTATCTGTTTGCAATGTGCGGAAAAAAAAATTAATTTAAAAAAAAAAAAATTGACTTAGAGAGAAATCTCTTTAAAAACACTGCAAAAATATGAGGTGAGATTTTTTTTTTTTTTTTTTTTTTTTTTTTTTTTTTTGTATGTGCAAATGCTTTTGGGGCTCCCAAGGAACCACACAAGGGGACGTGGAATAAGTCAAATTGATAGATAGTTTGGATTAGGGTTTAGGGTTTTGGTTTAAGGGTTTATGGTTAAGGATTTAGGGTTTTTGGATCTTGGGATTTGGTGTTAGTGTGTTGTATGTGGCTTTCGAAGGTATAAAATTAGTTCCCCATTTTTCTCCACTTTTAAAATTTTAAACCGAGTTTCCATTGGGGGAACTGTGCAGCACTAATCTTAGTATTAGTGAGGGAGAGCAATTTGGGTGAATTTGGGATTTGGGTTATGTGAGAATGCCTCCACCATATTTGGATCTCCAAATTCATTAATGAAAATTTCTCTTCATTGTTGCCCATGGACGTAGGCTAATATTGAATCTTTATGTGTTTGTGTATATTTTTCTTCATTCCAGTTATTTGTTTTAAAGATTTTTCTAAAACCTATAGTGGTGGGAAATTTTGACCCCAATAAAATGAATCAATTACTCAAGTTGATTAATTAATCATGTTATGCAAAAGGTCCAATTCAATTTATATTGGGCATAACTATGTCATAAAAACTAAGTGCAATGGAAAACAAATTTTTGATACAACGATATTGTTATAATTGGAAAAACATTGACAAGAAAAATCCCAATAGGTGGTTTAAAGGTCACCACTAACTTGAAGAATTCACTATGAAAAAAATGGAAGTTACAAGAACAAGAAATATACCTAAATCCAAAGTTGCTACCTACAATAGAACTTACCAACGCTATCCAAGTAGAACTCCATCCCAGTTGGACTCATCTAATTTGTGAATCTCTTTGGTGCACATTCACCCAATTCGTGTCTAACACACCATAGCAAAAGCTTAATTGTACTAGGTTACCTTTGCAATAGCTTCACTTGGAACATCTTAGAAGTCCTCAATACATTGCCGGATGATGCTTGATACAAAACTCTTGGCACACAAATGTCCAAAAAAAATCTCTTTCTTCTCTTTCTGAACTCACAAGTTCAATAGGTGAAGGTTAGGGTTTTCTCTCTTAATACCTTAAGGTATCTGCCTCTACAACCCTTTTTTTAAAAGTTGTGCTTAATGAGCCTTTATATAGCCTTTTCAATTAGGGTTACAAAATAATAAATTCAAAAAAAAAAAAGTTCCAAAAAACCTTACCTCTTCCTGCAACAAAGCCTATTAGGCTTCTTTACAAACATGAAAAACCATCTTTTGTGCTTAATGAGCCTTTATATAGCCTTTTCAATTAGGGTTACAAAAACCACTTGTTCAACCAATTTTAAAACAGCATGCAAAACAGAGAAATTTGGATCCGCAAATCTTGATCAATCGACTAGTGTCGAGGCAGTAGTCGAGCTTAAGTAAATCTCAGTTGGTCCTACTAGCTCTCTATAGACTCCCATGCCCCATCCATGAGAATCTTTTTTTGGTCATTTTCAATATTATTACATAAATAAATGTGCACTTGGCCATATTTAAATTTCTTGTTAATGACTTCAAAGGAGGGAGAGAGAGAGAGAGAGGAATCGTTTCTCTTGTTGGAGAGAACACCTTACAAAAACTTTAATTGAGGAACATATATAGTTTTAATCTAAAATTTTAAGTTTATGAATTTGGGTCCAATTTTGTTAGAATAATTTCTTAACTCTTTACTTTTTCTCTATATGAGCCTTCCACGCACACATGTATATCCATGATTTTAAAAACTGGACCATATCGACCAGTTTAAACAGGAACCGGACACCAATCTGGTCCAGTAAAAACCTCTAACTAGTCAAAACCAAGAACTGGAACCAAAACCGGTTCTTTAACTGTACCGGTTTTTAAAACCTTGTGTATATCCAACAATTTCCTTTAGGCTCAAGACGTCTCTCTTTCTTGACTCCAAAAATAAGTATTGCTAGTTCCCCTTAGACTCACATATGTTGTCAATGGGAACCAAAGATCATTTGTAAATGCTTTGTGGGCTTGCGTTGTGTGAAACTTTGATAAGATTGCCACCTTATGGCATACCACCATTTACTCTAATACCATGTGGAGAATAACACCTTCAGAAGATTTCAATTGAAGTCAGAATATAACATATAAGGATATCACTTAATTTAAAAGTTTAAATTTACAAATTTAAGACTAAATATGTTATATTAATTTATCTATTTTTACATTTTTCCTTCATGAAGGATTTTCACTTAAACTAACTTTGTATTCCTAACGTCTCTATGTGTATATTGTTTTTTTTTTTTTTTTGAACTACTTGTATATTGGTTGATAAAGTATGATATTGTTAGATAATGAATAATGCATTAGCAATGCGACCTATATTTTATTCTCACTCAAGGATGTCTCCAAACCAAACCGCTGTCAAATATTGTCTCGATTCTAATTAGATTTAGTTTGGGTTTTCTTGGCGTGGAAGGAAATGTTTTTCCTTGATGTGGAAGTGAAAGATTCTTACTGATATGAAAGGAAAAATGTTTTCTTGTTGAAGGAGTAATTGAGTATTCATTGTCTATTAAGAAATAGAATTGAAACCTTATAAATAAGTATTGTTGCAAAAGTTTTGGTGGCTTTTGCCTAAAGGTCCTCCCACATGTGGAGATGAGAAGCCTCTTAGAAGAACAAGGAGTGGGTTTCTTGGAAAACTAATTGGGTAGATTTTTGGGGTTAAAAGCTACCTGTGGGCTGTGGTTGTGTGTTGAAAGTTTGTTTTACAAGTGACAGAGTTTTTGAGAGTATTGGGGCTTTAGAGTTGTGAGTTTGTGGATGAGAGAAGTTTTCTTTATGTTAATGAGACTTGATCAGTATTGTTTGTGTGAGTTGTGAGTGTTGTGAGATTTGATTAAATGTGGTTGTAATCCATATCATTGATGATAGATTTTGGTTGGCATTGTCCATGACATTGGAATGGAGTTGGCGAACCACGTTAAAAATTGTTGTCTTACATGAATGCTTTACCCTTTTTTTTGTGAACACACTTCTGCTAGCCTCAAATCACAACAGTTGATATTAGAGCTTTCACTTTTACACAAAAGCCAAATTCCCATTCACCCTTTCTCCCCAGGCGGCAGACAAATGAAATTCATTCTTTTCTTATCTGTTGGTATTTTTCAGAAACGCTGCAAAATTAACATGTCTTCTCACATCACAACCCTTACCAAGCTCAAAGCACAGATACATTTATGTGTCTAGCTATAATATAATTCCAAATTTCAATGATTTATTATTTTTGAAAGTTATGGAAGTAAGCTAATATCACTGACCCCTGTATGATGCAGATTAGTAATGATTAGTTCTACTAGAAGTCACTTCTTTTCTTAATGTTCTTGTTTCTCTTTTTGTTGTTCAACTTAGACCTTATACCAAGAAGTCTCAAGGTTACGCGCCAATTATGAATCTCTTCAGCGTTCACAAAGGTTAATTCATTCATACCCGAACTTCTATCCATTACTCACTTGTTCTAATAAGCACCATATGAGGAATGCAATTGAGATGTAGCTTTTTTGAGCGTGTGCATATATTATATACACATTCAATCTCCAGAACACAAATGAATATAAGCTTTGTATACGTGTTAATAAGGCATATGCTTGGAGAAGATCTTGAATCACTTAATCTGAAAGAGTTGCAACATCTTGAGAAACAGCTCGATAGAACTCTCTCACAAGCAAGACAGCGGAAGGTATGTAACAGGATGATATTGGAGTATCCATACACATGAACTCTCACACTTGCACATGCACAAGTGCACACATCACTAGCTATTGGCTAAATTGGAATCTTACACACATGAACTCCCTTGTTAATTCAAAACTCATTAGGTATATATGTGTATAACTTACTAATAAAAAAATTGATATGATTCTCTTTGATGCATTTACAACTCATTTGAAAGGAATGAAAAATTAAAGAATTTGGGAGTTTAATAGGAATGAATATATTTTAACCACTTTAAAATTGAGAGAAATCAAAGGAGATAGAATATGGTTTAATAGAATTTTATAGTCCCCTATTTTTATTAGAGAATATAATAGTAATATATTTTTTTTATAAAAAGATTCATTTCGATTTAATTTCTAAACAAAATTACTTTTCATTCCATTCAATTCCTTATAAACAAGAGAGAACAAGAGAGAGATATAAATATTTAGTTCATTTCAATTAACTTTCATTCTTTTCTTTTTTATCAATTCAATTCCTTTATAAACTTCTAAACATAATGCTATTTTCTTTCCTTTCGTATCCTCATTAGAGAAACATAATATCTCAAAAGTGAAACAGACTTTCTAAGATCATCATGCTCAACCGTCAACTGTTAGATTACTATAAGCTAAAACATAGATACAGTGGACCATGATTTGTAATACCGTAGATTAACTTGGTTTTGCAATACTATGAGTTGTCTTGTTTTTTATATTAGTATTGTATTCATATTTACGGCATTGTAACAAACAATGGTCTTAGGGTTATTATATTAAGGATATTGTATTCTATATATACCTTTATGTAGATACATTGAAACAAGCAAAACGCAAGACTAAAAATTAATATAGCCGTTTAGGACACATTAATTCACTGCATGTATTCTTTTTGCTCTCATCTTCTCCCTTTATTTCATTTTTAATATCATATGTATTTTTAACAGAAACAAATAAAAGTTGCCCAAAGGTCAATTTTACTATACCTAGCTACTGTATATAATCATAACATTTCAACTGAAATGTAATTTTAAATCCGATTGAATACATAGAAGTCATATATAAGTGACAGATTGATACCATTGCAAGAATCAACGCAGTCTTTTACACAAGGAATTCCACAGGGGAAAGTGATTGGATTTGTGTTAAAGAATAACCATTGTACATATGCAGAATGATAAGAAGCTTATAATGCAGTGTTTCTGATAATTCTATATATAAGGAAAATGTTAACGAATACTTTAAAGACACTTATTAGTGAACTATTTTAAGAAAGTTTTTATAAAAAAAGTGAAAAAGTAATTAATGTTTTGATAGCTTTTTCAATTTTTCATAAAAGTGATATAAAATTTTTTCTAAAATAGTTTATTAACAATTGTTATAAGGACATCCGTTAACATAACTCTATATAATATACCGTACACAAAACACCTGATATATTAATTGTAACTTGTTCTGACTTATAGTTTAGTCTCTACTGAAGCTTTTAATATGTTTCTCTCTCTGTTTCTGTCTATCTCTCTCTCTCTCTTCATTGATTTGCGTGGATATTAATGTCATTGTAATTAAAAATGCATTTTCTACTTTAAATGCAGACAGAGATGATGTTAGAAAGATTAGAAGGACTACGCAAAAAGGTAAGGCATTCAAAACCAAGATCACATGGCTTTGCTTTTATGCATTGATTAGTATGGACGGTCATAGACTCATAGTGTTGATAGTTTAGGTCCTTGTACGTTTTTAGACCCCTGTAAAATTAGACTGTTTAACTTAATTAATTAATTAAGTGAATATTTAAGTTTATTATTCAGATCTAAGTTAAAACAAAACGATCATATCATGTAAAGCAGTAGAAAATATAAAGAATACAATGATATGATGACCCAAGAAAACTAAACCGGTAAAAAAACCTAGGGAGGATTTAACCTAGCTATTCTCAAAGTAAAACAGATCGACTATGAAAGAATTGAAGTTTGTACAATAAGACTTAGACCACTAACATCTTATTGCTACCTCGAATAGAAAACTTACTACCACGACCCCATAATAGCTCCAAATCCACGAACTACTTCTTTCCTTGAATCTGCACCAACACAAGTTCTCCTACTTGTGACTTTGAGACTCCACTCAAAGGTTTTGGATCTTCTTGAAAGTTCTTTATGCAGCAACTGAAACCACCATCAAGTTCTTGATGCAAATCTTGATTTTGATAACTCTATGTGTGTGTGATAGCTCTATGTGTGTGTATGAAGGTAAGCACCTCTCAAATCTCACAAAAGATTCAACACACAACTCAACAAAGATCTTAGAGAGCTTTTGGGTACAAAACCCTAGATCTACAAAAGAGGCACACTCTTCTCTCTCTAAAAGTCTTACAAAAACGTGTTTAAGATTTCCTTTATATACTAGGAGAAGTAGATCTGAAACTCTAATCCTTAATGGGCTTGAACTGCTGTTTGGACTTAATTCAAATTCTGCAGATACAATTCTCGATCGATCGAGCCTTGCAGAAATTGAATAGTAATTTCCTACAATTACTCAATTCCAAACTTACATTAAACCAAACTTTAAGCAAGTCTAAACTTAGACTAAATGTTTTGATCATGGTTTGCCAACATATACAAAATGAAGTTCTAATACATTAGTTCCTAAAGTCTTAGAACCTAACAATACTCTTTCACAATAAATCATAATCATGAATTCTTGATTGAAAATGATAAACAATCATTTCAAAAAGATAAAGTATCATTTATCCCCCCCCCCCCCCCCCCAAACTTAAGCTAATAGAAATGGTATATTTAATCATGTTAAATATTATTCTGAACAGAAAATTTGTGTGCTTTGTGGAAATCAGATTCGGTTTGGTTGCACTAATCACATTTTGGGTATATTTTGACATTTAATTTGGGACATGATAAAGACCTGTATGCTGTCTGTTTTTTCATAACTATACTTTGATATGTGAATGTGTGTAACCAAATTTTTTGTAGGATTTTTTGTTTTAATATGTCATTCTCAATGCTTTTTGCACACATTGGCAGGAGCAAGATCTAGGAGAAATAAACAAACAGCTCAAATCTAAGGTTGTACCTTGAGTTCCTGGCCGGGTCAATATGTGCATAGTGATTTGAATGTTCTGGTAATAAGCCTTTTATTTGTGTACTTATTTGCGTACTCTAATAACAATTTTTCAGCTCGAGGAACATGGTCAACGTACTGAAGCTATTCAAGAGCCAGGAAATCCTAGCACAGTAGCACGTGATAACCAGCTTAAGGTGCACACTCCACAAGCCAATCACAAGGACTCTGAACCCAACTTACAGATGGGGTACTGATCTCTCTCTCTCTCTCTCTCACATATTTAATTGAAATTATGGTTATTTCTTGGTTGGAGCAAACCACTTTCTGTACCACTACCTCAGTCCAAGTTTTCCAGAAACAACTTCAATAAAGAATAGCATTTTGTAACAGCTTTGCTTTATAATATAACCTATTTATAGAATTTGTAAGTCAGATATCTTTGATAGAGAGAGTTCATTGATGCAGGTACAACCAACCTCTTCCCCCAGAAGAAGCAATGGCAACAAGGAACTTAGCAGGTGGGAGTAGCCGTAACCAGGGTTGGCTTCTTTGAAGGGTTCCCACAAGCTTTTCCAACCTGAATTAGAGGATGCCTAGTGATGTCTCTCTAATTGAGTTGTGTGACTAATAATTAATTATGGAACCATGCATTTGAACTAGTAAGTAATGAATAAACATATACATATATCTATGAATATTTGTGATACAGTATGCAACATATGATTGTAAGTGTGCATTTATTTGCTAATGATGATTTAAGAGCTTTACATTTATAATATATATATATATGAGAAGAGAGAGTTAACCTCTCTGTCTCCCTTTTGGTTAATTAGTTAATTACACCATTCTCAGTTTTCCGTCTTGTTGTCCAACTTGATGAATGAAAATTAAAGGGTCAACAAGAAGGAAAAAGTGAATAACTAAAATCTAAAGATGAACTTTTTTGCATATGCACTCAAAAGCTGTTCAGCTGGAGAGTTTTTCCCTTTCTTTGTGAACACAAAAGGCGAACTAGTCTAATTCAGTTAAAATGCAAACTTTTATTCAAAGTAAAATGTTGGCAATCAAACTCTCTTGATAACTTTTTCATGTCAAACTTGCTCTAAGAAACACCAAATGTTGTAATGATGTAATAGTTTGACTAGTTTCCCACCTGCAGTCTGCAGATGCTGTGTAAAAATAGTTTCAGGTTCAAATCTTGTTAAAGAACAAAGACTATTTTATAAAGCTGCAAGGTCCGTGACAGCATGGGGTTGGGCAAGGCCTATATGAGTAGCCTATAAGCTTTTCAGGATTAGGTAAAAAAAAATCTTTTTCTTTCCCAAAAAAAAATCTTTTTCTTTTGGTTTGGTACGTGAAGTCAGAATTATATAGGGTCTTTTCAAAATCTTATTCTTTTTGCGTGGTACGTGAAGTCAGAAACACTTTCTGCTGAGAGCTTTACAGATTTAGATTATATTTGCTATGTAAACTTACATGAAAGATATACAAAAATGGTAAATGTTATACATATATTTACAAAAAAATGGTATATATTATATATTTTTTGCAAATATTGTTATTTTGTGTATATTTAGTTTACGTTATAAGTACAAATATAAATATAAAATTTTCCAAGTTTTTCAAAATAAAATCAAGCTAGCTAGCGGTAATTCCTGTGGCTATGAACATAGATGGTTTAAAAAATAAAGAAAAAGTTGTATTCCTACAATCTATTTCACCGGATGCTTTTGAACGTTTCAATTGGGACTATCGCTCACAACTTTTTTATTTTAATTTTCGAATTTCAATAATTTAATCACCTTTTTTTTTTTTGGTATATCTCATAATTAATCCAACCTTTTGGAACCATCTCATTCATCAGCATCTTGCAACTTTCTCACCTGTCTTTGCCAAAATTTTATAAACATGTTATCTAATTTATCTGTCTATAGCATGGACTACGGTAATTTCGTTGGTATCTTGGATGTTTTTGGAATATAATATCTAATGTGAAGTTACCATTTAATATGACATAAGTTATTATTAGTGAATATGACAAATATATGGTCATATGTGATATTATTATTGTTAATTCAAAACAACAAAAAAAAAAATGAAAAAACATGCGATATCTTATGACATGCGGAACCTACAATTGAATATAATATAAATACTATTTTTTTTATCATATCACATTTTAATGTCAAAAATTAAATTACAATAATAAAATACCAAAAATCAATATGGGGTGAATTATCAATATATGTGGACAAATTATTATCATGTGTCATGTTACTAATAGAGATACCATACCCAAAAAAAAAGTGTGGTTATTATTATAAAATTTTCCATTCCCAAAAAAAAGTGTGGTTATTATAAAAGTGACAGATTGATACCATTACAAGAGCCAACGCAGTCTTTTACCCAAGGAATTCCACAGGGGAAAGTTATTGGATTTGTCTTAAAGTATAACCATTGTATATATGCAGAATGATAAGAAGCTTATAAAGCAGTGTTTCTGATAGTTACACACCTAGCACTAAAGTAGTGAAATTCATAGTCCTATATATAATATACCGTTCACAAAACACCTGATATATTAATTGTAAGTTGTTCTGACTTATAGTTTAGTCTCTACTGAAGCTTTTAATATAGATATATATATATATATATAAATATATCTGGGTAAACAAGGAAAATGCATTAAAACTAAAGAGAATAAGTCTCAGGACAAAGTCTGTTTAACTACAACCCATTAGCATCTTCCTCAAGAAAGGATAATATGTCCACAGGCAGACTATGATAAACAAGAAAATCTAAAATTTGGCTTGATCCTATCCTAGCAAGCTTGTTAGCACACCGATTTGCTTCATGATGGCAATTCTTAAAACGAATCTGGCGAAACCGAGTAACCAACATCCTGTAATCATCCAAAATAGGTGACACAATATTATTACATAGTCAGGGTTAAGCAAAACATCTAAAATAGCTTTTAATATGTTTCTCTCTCTCTCTTCATTGATTTGCGTGGATATTAATGTTATTGTAATTAAAAATGCATTTTCTTCTTTAAATGCAGACGGAGATGATGTTAGAACAATTAGAAGGACTACGCAAAAAGGTAAGGCATTCAAAACCAAGATCACATGGCTTTGCTTTTATGCATTCTTAGTATGGAAGGTCATAGTGTTGATAGTTCAGATAAATTATCATTTATCCCCCAAACTTAAGCTAATATAAAATGGTATATTTAATCATTTTAAATATTATTCTGAACAGAAAATTTGTGTGCTTTGTGAAAATCAGATTTGGTTTGGTTGCACTAATCACATTTTGGGTAAATTTTGACAAATAATTTGGGACATGATAAAGACCTGTATGCTGTCTGTTTTTTCATAACCATACTCTGATGTGTGAATGTGTGTAACCAATTTTTTTGTAGGATTTTTTTGTTTTAATATGTCATTCTCAATGCTTTTTGCATACTTTGGCAGGAGCAAGATCTAGAAGACATAAACAAACAGCTCAAATCTAAGGTTGTACCTTCAATTCCTGGCCGTGTCAATATGTGCATGATGATTTGAATGTTCTGGTAATAAGCCTTTTATTTGTGTACTTAATAACAATTTTTCAGCTTGAGGAACATGGTCATCGTACTGAAGCTATTCAAGAGCCAGGAAATCCTAGCACAGTAGCACGTGAAAACCAGCTTAAGGTGCACACTCCACAAGCCAATCACAAGGACTCTGAACCCAACTTACAGATGGGGTACTGATCTCTCTCTCTCTCTCTCTCATATTTTATTGAAAGTATGGTTATTTCTTGGTTGGAGCAAACCACTTTCTGTACCACTACCTCAGTCCAAATTTTCCAGAAACAGCTTCAATAAAGAATAGCATTTTGTAACAGCTTTGCTTTAGAGCATTCTCATAAGATCTCTCATAAAAAAATGCCATTTTGACACATCAAAAACCTACTTTATCATTTTAGCACATTATTTTACAATATACAATTTATCAGATATTCAATTCTTTAATTCTATACATTAAAATAATATATCCAACACATTAAAATAATCTAAAAAAAAACTTTTACAAATATATATATACACACACACAAAATCCTCCACTATCCACACCCACAGATCAACCGCCACAGCCCACAACCACCCCCACAAAATCAACCACCGACCACCATCAGCCCCTACACACAAAAAAAAAAGCCACCAAATCAACCGCCATAGCCCACAACCACGGACCACCCCCACAAAATCAACCACTGACCACCATTAGCCCCTACACAAAAAAAAAAAAAAAAAAAACACCACAACATCAACCGCCACAACCCACAACCACCGGTCCACCGACCACCTCCACAAAATCAACCACCGACCACTATCAGCCCCTACACACAAAAAAAAAAAAAAAAACAGCCACAACCCACAACTCGATCTCACACCCACAACCCGATCTGAGACCATCTCAAATCTGACACCCACAACCCAATCAACCCACCACCTTCAACCAAAATCAACCAACCACCATCAATCCAAACAACCAACCACCATTAGAAACACTGCCACAACCACCAAAAAAGAGAGAGAGAGATCGACGAGGTGTGGAGAGAGGAGAGATCGGCAGCTTCAGGTTTCGCTCGTCTTCAAGTCCTCAGAAGCCATTTTCTACGGTTTAGTGAGAGCAAATCAAAGTTTTCGCCCCATCTCAGCCTCATCGATATGAATCGGGTTGGATCTTCAGCAATAATACCGAAATGCAGAGAGACAGGAAGAGAGTGAGAGATAAAAAAATGAAAGTAAGAAAGAAATAGGGGGCAGCGGAGAGATGGAGACCAGAGAGGAGAGAGAGAGAGAGAGATATGTGTTGGGAGGGGAGAGAAAAGTAAATAAAATAATCAAAAGAAATTATAGCATTTCTGTCCGTACGTTCTCATATTTGACAACGTACTGTAGCATGTCTCAAAATTTTGAAATATTTAGCACACCTCATGAGGGTCTGTTTTTGGTGTTTGGTGTGCCAAATGCCAAATATTTGGCATTTGGCACACCTAATGAGAATGCTCTAATATAACCTATTTATAGAATTTGCAAGTCAGATATCTTTGATAGAGAGAGTTCATTGATGCAGGTACAACCAACCTCTTCCCCCAGAAGAAGCAATAGCAACAAGGAACTTAGCAGGTGGGAGTAGCCGTAACCAGGGTTGGCTTCTTTGAAGGGTTCCCACAAGCTTTTCCAACCTGAATTAGAGGATGCCTAGTGATGTCTCTCTAATTGAGTTGTGTGACTAATAATTAATTATGGAACCATGCATTTGAACTAGTAAATAATGAATAAACATATACATATATCTATGAATATTTGTGATACAGTATGCAACATATGATTGTAAGTGTGCATTTATTTGCTAATGATGATTTAAGAGCTTTACATAATTACATTTATAATATATATATATATATATAGTTATATGAATGAGAAGAGAGAGTTAACCTCTCTGTCTCCCTTTTGGTTAATTAGTTAATTACACCATTTTCAGTTTTCCGTCTTGTTGTCCAACTTGATGAATGAAAATTAAAGGGTCAACAAGAAGGAAAAAGTGAAAAACTAAAATCTAAAGATGAACTTTTTTGCATATGCACTCAAAAGCTATTCAGCTGGAGAGTTTTTCCCTTTCTTTGTGAACACAAAAGGCGAACTAGTCTAATTCAGTTAAAATGCAAACTTTTATTCAAAGTAAAATGTTGGCAATCAAACTCTCTAGATAACTTTTTCATGTCAAACTTGCTCTAAGAAACACCAAATGTTGTAATGATGTAATAGTTTGACTAGTTTCCCACCTGCAGTCTGATGCTGTGTATTGTAGTTTCAGGTTCAAACCTTGTTAAAGAACAAAGACTATTTTATAAAGCTGCAAGGTCCATGACAGCATGGGGTTGGGCAAGGCCTATATGAGTAGCCTATAAGCTTTTCAGGATTAGGTAAAAAAAATCTTTTTCTTTCCCAAAAAAAAAATCTTTTTCTTTTGGTTTGGTACTTGAAGTCAGAATTATATAGGGTCTTTTCAAAATCTTATTCTTTTTGCTTGGTACGTGAAGTCAGTAACAGTTTCTGCTGAGAGCTTTACAGGTTTAGATTATATTTGCTATGTAAACTTACATCAAAGATATACAGAAGTGGTAAATATTATACGTATATTTTAAAAAAAAATTATATATATTATATATTTTTTGCAAATATTGTTATTTTGTGCATATTTAGTTTACGTTACAAGTACAAATATAAATATAAAATTTTCCAAGTTTTTCAAAACAAAATCAAGCTAGCTAGCGGTAATACCTGTGGCTATGAACGTAGATGGTTTAAAAAATAAAGAAAAAGTTGTACTCCTACAATCAATTTCACCGGATGCTTTTGAACGTTTCAATTGGGACTATCTTTTTTTTTTTTTTTTTTTTGGTAAACAACGGGAGGAAATTAACATTAAACAACCGGTCTATTACAAAATAGCGCAGCTTTGTCAAAAGTTAATGCATTATCCACCACAAGCAGTGGTTTATAAAAAATTTGGAAGTCAGAAACTAGATCAACACCCATTCTAGCCATAATATCCGCACATCTGTTAGCTTCCCGGAATATGTGGATCACAGTGCAGTTAGGCATCAAGTTGATCAGGGCCCTGCAATCATTTAGGAGAGGTTCTAGCATCAGATTAACAGTGTTTGGGTCAGAAAGTAAATGAACAATAAATTCAGCATCCAGTTCAACGTTAATGTTCCGAAGATTAAGTTGTTTAGCCGGTAAAAGTCCATCCTTAAGTGCCTAGAGTTCCGCCATAGTGCTAGACACCGTACCAAGTTTTCTAGAAAAACCAGCGACCCAATTTCCTCTACTGCAACGTAACACTCCACCCCCACCAGCCTTGTCGGGAACGCCACCAACTGCCCCGTCAGAATTCAGTTTCACCCAACTAGGATTGGGTTTGGTCCATTTAACTTGAATCTGGGTTTTGGGAGGTTTGTTTGAAGTATCAGGAACAACAGCATAAAAACTCAACACCTTTCTTAATACACTGCAAATGAATAGACTCATTAATTCTCTTATTTTTGAAAACATAGTTGTTACAGTGAAGCCAAATAAGCCAGACAGCTTGTGGAAATATGAAACTCCATGGAATCCGAGGTCGAGCGAAAGAGATAGACGATTCACAATTCTTCCTCAACCACTCAGCAAGGGGAGTATTATAAAAATCCTGATTAGCATCATTTATACCCAATTTCCTCCAAACATTCCTCGCAACACCACAATCACGTAATAGATGAATAATGGTTTCAGAATTACAGCCATAGAGTTCACAAGCATTATCAAGATTAAAACCTCATGAACCCAGGACATCTTTCGTAAGGATGCTACCATGGTAGCACTGCCACAGGAAAAATTTGATGTGAGGTGTGGTTTTAGATTTCCAGACCCACATCTTAGGAGTAGCAAGGTTCAGAGGGTTTAAATCTTTTGCAAGCAAATAAGCTAAATTTAAGGAGAAATTGCCATCTTTTAAGTATGCCCAGATAAGAATATCTTCACGGGCAGAGTTTAGTGCGAGGGGGATGCCTCTTATTTCCTGTACAATTAGCTCAGGTAGAACAAAAGAAATGCTCCTCTCATTTATCAGAAAATCCTTCACAATACAATTTCCTTCCCCTTCTGCTAAGGGTCCTTGAATCTGACATCTCAGCGGACCCGACGGCAACCAAAAATCATTCCAAACATTCACTCCTTCACCATTGGAGATAGCCCATTTCAGGCCTTTATTAAAGATCACTCCCCCTACCTTACAAGCCTTCTAAGTACGAGAAGCAGGGTACTTTCTACCCCTTCCACTCAATCTGGCTGGGGTCAAGTATTTTCTACAAAGCATTTGGGACCAGGCCGCATCTGGATTCGAAGCTATACGCCAGCATAATTTTGCAAGAATGTCATCATTTCTAGCTTTGACTTGGAATAAGCCGAGTCCCCCAATACAGGTAGGATTGGTCACTTTATCCCACCCCGCCATGTGAAGTCTCCGTCTATCATCATTCGAGCCCCAAAGGAAGTCACGAGTGAGCTTATCAACTCGCTCACTAACTCTAGCAGGTAGTTTGCAGCACTGCATGTAGTATTCAACAATGGGGGTGATCGCTACCTTGAGGAGAACAAGTCTACCAGCTGGAGAAAGGCAGTTAGTTTTCCAACCAGCTAATTTGACCTGAACTCTGTCAATAACAACACTACAAAAAAAAGGGGTCTATAGCCGCGTTTTCTATAGCCGCGTTTACAAACCCGGCCTAAACAGCATAGCAATAGGCCTATAGCCGCGTTTTTGTAACCGCGGCTAAAGGTCAGACCTATAACCGCGTTTTTAACTGCGGCTATATGGTTCAGACCTATAGCCGTGTTTTAAAAAAACGTGGCTACAGGTCATCTTTGAGCCGCATTTATAACCGTGGTTATAGCTTCAGACCTATAGCCGCGTTTTTAAAAACGCGGCTATAGGTTTTTTAAAAAACAAAAAAAAAATTCTGGGTTTTTTTTTTTTCCCCAGAAAATTCGAAATTCAGATTAAAAAAAATTCAAAATCAAACACAAACCCAGAAAATTCAAAATCAAACACAACATACTCACAATAAAAACACACCCAAAAAAATCAAAATCAAACACAAACCCAGAAAATTAAAAATCAAACACAACATACTCACAATACAGACACACCCAAAAAATTCAAAACACGCAGGCTATCCATTTCATTCAAAATTTTCAGCATCTCCTCCATTTTCTTACTAACTAAACATAAAAAATAAAAAAAACTAGATTGATAGACAAAACAGTGTGCTTGAGATGAAGGAAAAAAGGAAAAAAAAAAGTAGTTGCAAAGAAACAAAGAAAAAAAAAAAAAGAGTTATCCAGATGTGAAGAAGGAAGAAAGAAAAAGGAAAAAAGAAAAAAGAAAAAAAAAAAAAAGGCTACCCAGATGTGAAGAAGGAAGAAAAAAAAAAAAAAAAAAAAAAAAAAAAAAAAAAAGTAGAACCTACGGTGGAGTGAGTGAAGAATGAAGAAAGAAAAAAGAAAGAAGGAGAAAAGAAAGAAAAGATGAAAGTGGGGGTAGGTGGGAAAGGAAGCGGGAAGCTGAAGAAAAAAAAAAAATTTGGTGTTACCTATAGCCGCATTTTTTAAAAACGCGGCTATAGGTCACACTTTAAAAAATTATTTGGCTGGACCTATAGCCGCGTTTTTTAAAAACACGGCTATAGGTAACCTGTAGCTGCGTTTTTTCCATTCTAAAACGCAGCCAAAGGTTACCTACAGCGGCGTTCTAAAAACGCGGCTATAGGTCCAGCCGTATAGGCAACCTTTAGCTGCGTTTTAAAACGTAAAAAACGCAGCTACAAGTTATCTATAGCTGCGTTTTTTAAAAACGCGGCTATAGGTCACTCTTAAAAAAAATTTATTCGACTAGCCGCGTTTTTTGTAGTGCAAATTGGAACTCATTTATATTCCTACCTTTATGCCTAAGGGGGAAGCCAAGATAATTACCCAAATTGTTTGTCTCACAGATACCCAGCTGGTGGGTTAAATCCACCCTATCCTCAGCTGTTACTGCTAGAGAAAAATAAACTTTAGACTTCTCACAGCTGATTTTCAGGTCTGTTACCGAGCAAAACTCCTCCAAAACCTCAGAGATGGCTTCACAATTTTCTTGTGTAGCTTTGGCAAATAAAAGAAGGTCGTCTGCAAAGAAAATATGCAAGAAACCCAGTCTATTCCTTGAGGCTTTGACCCTGTCCCAAAGAAAATATCGCTCACAACTTTTTTATATTAATTTTCGAATTTCAATAATTTAATCACTTTTTTTTTTTGGGTATATCTCATAATCCAACCTTTTGGAACCATCTCATTCATCAGCATCTTGCAACTTTCTCACTTGTCTTTGCCAAAATTTTATAAACATGTTATCTAATGGACTACGGTAATTTCGATGGTATCTTGGATGTTTTTGGAATATAATATCTAATGTGAAGTTAACATTTAATATGATGTAAGCTATTATTAGTGAATATGACAAATATATGGTCATATGTGATATTATTATTGTCAATCCAAAATAACAAAAAAAATAAAAAAGGAAAAACATGCGATATCTTATGACATGTGGAATCTACAATTGAATATAAATAATATAAATACTATTTTATTTGATCATATCACATTTTAATGTCAAAAATTAAATTACAATAATAAAATACCAAAAATCAATATAGGGTGAATTATCAATATGTGGAAAAATTATTATCATGTGTCATGTTACTAATAGAGATACCATACCCAAAAAAAAAGTGTGGTTATTATAAAATTTTCCATGGCTTTATATTTAAAATAATTATATGGTTAAGAAGACATTTCCCAATCTTACTTTTAAGTAATTTATGGTTAATTTCTTTCTTTTTCTAGGTTTAAAGGGATTTGGAAAGTTTCACAAAATATGATGTTTTAAATTTTTTCTTAAATATAAATAATTGTGATAGATATTAATAAGCACGCACATGCGTGCGCGCGCGCGCGCACATACACACACATATAAAAAAATATGATATTCTCTCTATTTCTGATAGGTATTAATATCCATATATTATTATTGTATATGTATATAGCATTATCTATTCAACCATTTAGAAGTTTTCTATTTGTAACTCTAGAAAATATATTAAAAAGAGAAAATTTGACAACAAAATCTCACAACATTTTCACAACTTTGTTTAAGTTTTGGTGGGTCTGTGTGTATTTTACTTTATTCAAATTTATTTTAACTTATTATGGCCAACTTGTGAAATTGTTTTAAGATTTTGTTGTGACCATATAAGAACTCTATTAAAAAATACTAGCCTCTGAGCACGCGCTCACGCGCGTGCTCAGAGGCTATTCTATTTTTTGGGTAAGGGTTAATTTAGAGCATTTATTATAATTTGGGATTACTACATTTTCCAATCACAAAAAAAAACCTAGAAGTGTGATGAAAAATTATTTCACCGCGCATATTACTCATCACACCCCTAGGCTTTTTTGTGATCGGAAAACATAGTAATCCCAAATTATATAGATGCAAATTATTAACTTTTTTCTAAAAAAATAGAAGAGCCTCTGAGCACGCGCGTGAGTGCGTGCTCAGAGGCTAGTTTTATAATAAAAAGTATAATATTTTAAACTATAACTACAAATAATTAAAGTATAGAATGTTTATCCTATTTCTGGAATTTGTATTTTTTTTTTGCCATCACTTTTTAAATCTTTTTCTTTTGTACTTAATTTAGAGAATTTGAAAGGCTATTTATACAGGTTTGTAAATTGTAAGTGGGATCAGAAACTTATAAAAAATTTTAAATTTATAAATTTATCCTTTGGATTTGTCTTATTATTAAATCACTCTTTCAACTAAATAAATGTATTTTTAAAATTATACAAAATTAAACCATCCAAAAAGGACAAAAAAAAAAAAAAAAAAAAAAAACCCTCCTCATTGCTCTCATCCAATTAAAAATCAACATCAAGATTAATTTAGGTTTCAATTTAAACATTTTGACTTCAATTCATTTAAAAACCCCAGCAATTTTTTCAATATCAAGGGAAATACATCAAACATTAGCATACAAAATACTACTTTACATGGAACCTAAGTCCAAATAAGTAACATACAAACAAAGATGCTTGTTTTGCCAATTCTATCCCTTTGTTCCCCTATTAGATAAGAAGGGACACAAAAAAGCTTGATACATTATTCTTCTATAATTTTCAAAGTGTTTCACCACCACCTTGTGTGTTTCCATCTTGGTCTTGTATGCTTTGCACAGAGTCAGATTGGCTACCTCTTTGCTCATGAATATAATACCGTTCCTTCTCATGTCAAAAAGCCAAGTAGATAGAACCCTAAAAAATAACAATAAAGTAGTAGTTTTCCTTTGTACTTTTCATTTCTTTGACATCTCATGAAAATATTGCAACCGCCTCTGTTATTCCTACATTAAAATGAAACATCAAAATATTTGCCTTTCTTATACTTTGAAGCTTCGATTAGGAATAAATTTTTTCACAAAATAGTTTTAAAAAGTATCCTTCTCTTTTGAAAGGCACCTAATGGCCCTTTCTTCCTAATTCATATCCAAATTTAACATCAAATTTAACATCAAAATAATCTCTGTATCCACTTCAGTAAGTCAATTAATACACCAAACTAAATGATTAATAAAATCTATTGGGTTTCGTATAATTGGTTGTGCCCCTAATACTAACGGATTATAGTACAAAAAACAAAACAAAAAAACAATAAAGGAGTACCATACAATACAATATTGTTACTGTTAAATCTGCACCTACAATAAGATGATAACCTTAATTGCATGGCTAAATCATGAATAAGTGACACACACTTTAAACATTGAATTTTAAGATGACTCGTTTAGATTTGAAGAGGTTAATGGACAAACTACACAAAAGATAAAGATTAAAAGGGTGGACATAAAGTGTAAACTGTTTTATGCTTGAAATTTCAATTTTTGATGGGAATGATTCTTCTCTACTTTATACTGTGAAATGTGAAAGAAAGGGTTTTGTATTTTCTTTTTTCTTTTTCTTCAACAACAGTATAATAAAGCTTTTAAATTTTTAAAATTTTCAAATTGAACATACTATTGGAGGGGGAAACAAAGGTGTTGTGAATTTGCATGACCATGGCAGTGCCTCGATTGGACTTCTTTCCTCTAGAGCTGTCCGCTACTGAGTCGTCAATGGAGCCAACAAAGATGCTAGAGCTTGGTACACTAGTATGAAATCCTGATCGACTTCTTTGATTCCTGTTTCAGAAAGCATGTGTTTTCAAAGTTGTAAGTTTTAATTTTAAATAAAAAACGAAAAAACCTAAACAATGGGAGACGTAGTGGAAAAGGATTCACCATTGGCTTTGTGTATTTGGAAACCGTTTGTGTAAGCAAAAATGTAATGTTAGCCTTTTTGTAAAACAACTGAAAAAATTTATTTTTGTAGGGGAAGAAGATAAGTGAAGAGGCCGTTGTCGATTCCTTTGATGCAAGAAAATAGGAGAGAGAAATTTTAAAATGAAACAACCACTTAAGATAAGAAATTTAAACGTGAGGAATTTAAAAGAGATGTGAAAGTGCCTAATTCTAAGGAATATGGAAGTGCGTGCTCAGATGCTATTCTATTTTTTAGGTAAAGATTAATAATTTGCATTTATTATAATTTAGGATTTCTACTTTTTCCAATCTCAAAAAAAAAAAAAAAAAAAAAAAAATACTTGGGGTGAGTTTTGTAGATTAGAGGAGTTTTAAAACTAACAAAAGAGTAATCCTATTTTATAGGGAGTTAGAGAATAAAAGTAGAAGAGAAATGATATGTCTACAACATTTTTACAACAAATCCTAAGTGGCAGGTTGTTACTGGTTGTTATTGTTGGGGCAAAAAAGTAATCTTAGTGTTAGTTTCAAATTTGAACCAATAACAACTAACCACCTGTGATTTGTTGTAAAAATGTTGTAAAATTGTTGAAATTTAAATTAACATAAAAGTAGGAGCTTATTAGAAGCAGGAAGACATTTCAACGTAGAAGTAGGAATTTATTATTTTTGTCAATTTACTAATTTAACCCCATTTTTAAGTTTTAGGTAGGGGTATTTTTGATAGTAAAAAAAACAATAACTAACTTTCTTTTGCCAATTTACTATTTTAACCACATTTTTAAGTTGTTGGTTAATTAATTTAAGGGTATTTTTGACAGGAAAAAAAGCAATAACTAACTTTCTGAATCCTCTTAATATATAGAGATAATTATAATCATGATTGATGATGTGTAAAATTATAAAGCTTCAAAAATTTATATGGTACAATTTTAAAAAATAATTGTGATAGTTATTAATTAGCATTTATCCTTAGAGAAGAAGTATTTATTATGATTGTGTTTATATATGTAGAGTTTAAAAAAAATATATTAATTCTCTCTAATTTATTTTAACTTCATAATTATGATAGTTATTAACAGACATTTATTATTGTTGTGTTTATGTAAAATTATCTATTCTACCATTTATAAGTTGGCCCACTCCCTAGCTCGTAAGGCAAAAGCTTTACCTTTTATGACCGTTTGGATGGATAATATACCACCAGACCTTGTATCAATTCTTCAGGCGGACTTATCTAGTCTGCCTTAATAAAACGTCTTTATCTTGTTTCTCAAAAAAAAAAAAAAAATCTATTCTACCATTTAAAATCTTTCTATTCATAAGTCGTAAATATAGAAAACATATCCAAAAAAATAATTGTAATAATGATGTTTAAAATGGTGAGGACTCCGTACTTATTATAATCTTCAACAAAAAATCAAGCTGCTTCGATTTTATAAAAATCATAAATAGATTATAGTATGGATAGTTTTTACTATTAAAAAAAATTATATATATCTTTGAATTACCGATATAGACTTATCAAAAAAAATTACCCATTTTTTATCCCAAAAAGAAAAATACCCATATAAACAAACCTCCATATTTTATCAAAGCATTTCCACAGTTATATAAGTTTGGAAATCCCCTAACGAAGGGTAGAAGTCTTATTACTTCCTGTAATTTGAAATAATTCGCACATATTATTTAATTTAAAAATATATATATGATTCTTTCTGCCTTCTAGGTAAAAATAATAAAAATAAATTTTAATATTATTTTCATTTAAAACTAAATTTTTGGGGGGATAATATGTCAATATTTCTCTTATAATGACATACAAAAGGGAAGATTCCTGCCTTTATAATCTACTAGTATTGCATGGTTTTGACTATGAACTTATAAAATAATTTATTTAGAAATAATAAATCAATTACTTGAGTTGAGATTATATAATTGCATATAAAGTATTTTTCTTAAAGACATTAAGCAATCAAACAACATATTAAGAGGTGGATTTTTTTTCATGATGTAGATTTTATATTACTTGGTTAAAATGATATTGTGAGGAGTAGGTGCTACTATACAGGTTGTATAAATATTGATATTTGTAAAAACCAGTACACAAATTAATTATAGTAAAAGTCTAGTAAATAGAACCAAATTCTTACCAATAAAAAAGAAGCATTTGCTAATAAATTAAGAGTAATGCTACAACCACAAACTATTTTACAACATTTTTACAAACTATTGATGGGGAAAATTCTTATTAGTTCTAATATGGGTCCACCACTAACATCACATTTATATTTATCAATGATTATTTGAAAATTACTAAAACCACATCAGCAGTTTGTAAAAATGTTGTAAAATAGTTTGTGTCTATAGCATTACTCATAAACTAATTGTCATGATGAGCGTTCTGGCATGAACCGGTTAGATTTCTTCCACACACATATGATATAATCACATTATTACTAACAACAAAAATAGAAAAGATGAATATTAATTGAATAGTAAGGCTTAGGTACAGTATTTAGGTGTTATTCCTTAGGTTCCCCTTTTAAGATTTTGCCATGTAGATTTTTCCTCATAAAATAGAGGTGTATTCTTTAGTTAAGTAGCCATATGACTCAATTTTAAGTGGAGAATCTAATGAACAATACCTAAAATATTGTACCTAAGTTTTGTCCTTAATTGAATCTAATAATAGGAAAGAAAAGATGAGTATAAAAATTTAATAATTCTTAAATCAATCAATCAAAACAAAAAATCAGTACCAAGAGTATTGTTTCATTGAGTGCATCGAACCTCAATGGAACTCCCTGAAAAAATAAAAAATAAAAACAACATGAATAATAAAATAAAATAAGTGGGAATTTATTTTTTGAAGCTAAGAGGTACTGAATTTGAGAGAAAAATAAAAACAATTAACAATTAACCCTAAGAAATGATAGATACTTGGACGTTCAAAGTATTAATAATAAAAAATAAAAATAAAAAAACATAGAGAAGTCATGAATCTCGCCTTATCTATCTACTCTATCTATTCTTCTATATTATTTATAACAATATTCCTTTCTTTGGATTAAACTTTTAAGTAGTGATAAGACTTGGGAACAAATACGTAAAATAAAACCCATTAGCCCTACTTTCAATTTTCAAATACACATTCAAATCCATATATATAAAAAATAAAAATACGTTAAAAAATTTTGTTTACCTCACAATCCATTCCAATTCAATGTATGTGATTCTGTGTTCTATTTAAATTCAAATACTAGGCCTTAGCCTACTGCTCCTTAAAAAAAAAAATGTTCTTATCCTTATCCTTATCTCAATCTTTTCTCAATGTCTCTATATAGAAATAGATTCCTACAATCCAGCACACACATGTTGATTGCCTTTTAATTGAATTCAAATTTCTTAATCCCTCATCTAACAAAAAATAGGAATTTTCTATTAAAAAAAAAACTCAAACAAAAACACACGCTAAAAAATAAAAATTAAGAACAGCTCCCTAACTTATTTTACAAAAAAGGCTCTTAATCTCCTAATTTTTAAAATTACCCAAAATTTTATCAAGTCTACAAACCAGTGCACCAATGTTTTATTGGGGGGGGGGGGGAGGAATCACCATCGAAAATCCATCCACCTTTTTACCTATGTACAACTTTAAACTCCCCATTATCTAGCGCGCACACAAGTTTGATTACCTATTTTATTTGAATTCAATTTTCTTACTCCCCCATTTGATCAGCCACTACAAGCTTTAAAATCCTTGCTCTATTTTAATATATTTCATGTTTCAGTTTTTACTTTTTTTGCATAGACTTTGATTTCCTCAATTTCTTTTTTGAATTCATCACCTTCTCTTCATTGAGAAAGGTACATCTCCTTTGATAATTTTTTCAATTACTAATTTGTATTTCTCATTGCATTTTCTTTTTCTTTGAAATAATCTCATGTTTGATTTAATCTCCTATTTTATTTCTTTCTTTCTCATAACTTTTGTCACTCTTTTCCAGGTTCTTCCCACAACTCCAATGATTTCCCCTAATTTTATCTTACTATAAACCATCTCTTCTTTGAAAAAGGTATTTTTTTTCTATTCATTTTTTAAACATTCATTGCTCCCTAGAATTTTGGTGAAAATTTGTCCTATAAAAAAATATATAGAAAAGTGCATAGAGACTAGTTATTTATAACTAGACCCATCACATGCGCAAAGCGCGTGTAATAATACTCTTTTTTTTTTATTTATTTTTTTGGTTTAGTATTATAATACTTAAAAGTGATATATAAATAACCATGTGTATTTTTTTTTTTTAAAGAAGGAGGTAAGGTAACATGAAATAATATTCAAAAATGAGATAGAGAATCGTAGGAATTTGAAACCAATGGGACATTTGAATTTATTGATTGAAATAAGAATTATGATAAGTAAAAAAATCTGAGATTTAAACAAAAGAAAAATGATGTACATTAGTGTGGATGGATGGAGATTTGTGATAACTGTATAGAAATTAGATAACAAAAAATTTGGAATGTTTTAAAGAATTAAAAAAAAAAAAAAAAAAAAAAAAAAAAAAAAAAAAAAAACCCATAGAAATTTCAAGACAAGAATGAGTAGTTTTTACATGAAGTAGTGGTTTTTTTTTTTTTTTTTAAGAAGTAATTTTGTTTTTTTTTTTTTTTTTGATAAAGATAATTGAAGTATTTGAATTCAAATAGATAATAAATACATATAGAAATCAGACATTTGAATACAAATGGGTGGTGAGAATAACGGGTTTTTTTTTTTTTTTCCCTTTTATATGTGAGATAGTATTATTGTTTTAAATTTTTTGCTTTTTTGTAGGAAAAAAAATTAAATTAAAGGGTATGTTATTTTAGAATTTGTATGAGGATATTTTGGTACGCCAAAAATTGAAGACGAAACAAGGAAATCTTCTTATTAATAGTATAGATTACCTAGAAGTCTAAAGAAGAGAGTCATATTATAATAAAAATTGTTCATAATCATTCCTATATTTATCCAACAAACAAAATCAACCACGGGAAACTTCAACCAAAAAAAAAAAAAAGTTGATAAGATGTTAAAACAATATTTTTAAGTTGTAAAGAAGTTGATATAAACAAAAAGAAGAAGAAATTTATTTAAAATCAAATACCATAAAAATCAAGTTATTAATGTTAATTACAATTTTTATTTCTTCTGAAATATCGTAAAAATCAAGTTGTTAACATTATTAGCTTTTTTTTTTTTTTAATCCAAAAAATTTTATATTTATCCAAATAAATATATTAAAAAAAAAGTCGATAACAAATTTATTATCAACTCCTCTCCATGTATATATCCTCCCAATAAAAGTGATTTTTTTTTGCTTCACGATTTTAGCTATACTTCTACATACACAACTACTCATTTTAATATTTTGTGTTCTGGAATGCTTTGTTGATAATATTTAGATAAACACAATTGCAGGCTGTAGTTGTATGGCACCAACCAACTAAATTTGCTTCTAAAAAAAAAAACCAACTAAATTTAATCTCTTTTTAAAATTTTACGGTTGCATGTTTTGTTAAAACACATATTGTTATTTTATCAAAAGATATTGATAAGAACAAATAAATTTTTTTTTTTATCTAAAAATTATTACAATATATGTTTGTAGGGATATTGGGCCCAGAACTTCTTTATTTGTTTATATATTGGGCATGTGGCCCAATCCGAGGATGAAGGTTTGTCCAAGGATGAGATATCTTTGTCAGAAGAGACTGCGATAGTAAGTAGAGAGATCAGTCTGGGTCATAACAGTTTAAAGGGTGGGCCAAGGATAAGCACATCCTCGGCTAACCAATGCCGAGGTCCGGAGGGGTTATCAGTCGTCCCGGGTAACACTCCAGGAAGTTCCGTTGGTGCAAATATGTATTGCAGTGAGATCAAACTGGGAGAAGTCCTAAAAATATCCTAGGAGAAAGCTGCTGCCTCCGCATTAAATGCACTACAGCTAACTCTTTGGCCGCATTAATGTGGAGGTGATGCTTGAACAGTGGATTTCAACCTTACAGCTACTACATAAAGACTTATGGAGAGTGCTGATAGGACAAGTATCAACACCGACCGTCTGACATGCACGTGGAAGGCGAAGATGGAAAGGGAAGACAGTATAAAAGAAGAAAGAGGCAATGAGACTAGGGGATCGAGAAAGAGAGAGAAAAATATTGTAGCATCTAGAACTGACTTTGTAATCAAACCTGAAAGAAATAGATAAGAATAGATCTCCTCGGACTTTGCCGAGGACGATTTTCTTCATTATAAACTTGTTCATTTACATCTTGTGCTTGAAACCTATTTTCTAGTTAGTCTAATTCATTAGAGCCCAGTTTTCCAATTCATTCTCTATAAATTCATTGTTTTGGGCTTTTTGGGCCTAAGTCTATTCATACCTTGTGCTAGGATCTCAATTCTGGTCCTTACAATGTTAAACATGTTTTGTTAAAACACTTAGAAAATGTTCTACTATGCTTTTATTGAATTTTCCATGATTTATAGTTTATATATTTTTCTCATAATTTATTTGGAGGAAGTTAAAAAATAAAATAAAGATTTGATATTGTGTTTACCAATCAAATGGTTAAAAAAAATATTTATTTTCACTTGTATTGTATTAGTATCAAATGGTTAAAAAAAACAAAAGTATTATCCATTCAAATTCAAATGAAAAATATATATTAATTATTTGGTTGTTCTAATTTAAATTTGTTTAACTGGTTTTTATACATCAGCAATGTTGTAGGCCCATGACACATCATTATAGTTTAACTATACTAGTTTTGTGAATTCCAATTAACTTAATGGGTAAAAAATTTTGTGGTCTAATAAACAGCAATAAATGATAGCAAATGTCGTAGGTGAGAACTCTGTCAAAAAATAAAAATAAAAATACTATACCAGATTTTGCAGAGCATTAATTCCAAAGGAATATAAAATCAGTGGAGCCGTGTTAAAAATAAACAACAAAAAGAAATGTTAACGCTACGAGAAATGTTAACAGGACACCGTGTCCATTAAGGATGATTTATTGTGGGGTCTACTTGGTATAAATTGATGAAATGACTAAAAATAGTACTGAAATAATAAGTGAAATTCAAAGCGTTGGCTTTATTCTACACTCTATAAAATTGGTCAAAAATTTGATAAAAAGTTAACTTTATTGATATAAAGTTGTTTCTTAAAGGAACCTTGTGATGCCCATTAACACTACCCCTAATAAGAATAAAAACCAATGTACCATTGATGGAATATTGAGTCCGGTTTGTACATGTGTTTTTTTACTGAATGCATGCCCTGCAAATTCTAAATTCCAGACATTAATCATTGACATTGACAAAGTTGAAATATTCCAGTAAAAAATTCCTCTTATAGTTTGGACCAATTCTTTTCAAGCGTACAAAAAAGCTTATCAAATTCAAATAGTGCACGGATCTAATAAAAGCCGATTGACAACTTAAAAATAGATACTTATGCTTCGACATAATCAAGCTGCATATTTAGGTTTTGCTTTTCTTCTCCATGTCCATATCAACTTTTTGTTACTTGGGCCTAAATCCGTATACGTGTAGTGAAGATGCAAACATTTTAGTAGGTTCCGATAAGGTGCTATAAAAAATAAAAAGATTGAAGAGATTCTTTTTCTGCTTTCATATGATATGAAATTATTTCATAAAAAATGTTTCATGATTAGCATTTATTGATAGTTGCCATAACTAAGAATACTGATTTTTTTATTTGAAGAGCCTTGTAACTTTAATTAATACCTCTCCGTGCACAAAGTACTTGAGGATTTAAAGGGGGAAAGAGTTCAAGTTGTGTGATTAGTAGTATACCGTAACTATCTCAAATTAAAAAAATAACAGAAAAAAAGAACAAGGAGGAAGGAACGGTGACGTGGATGAGGAAATTTCAAGATCTCTGCTAAGTATGGGCGAAGATATAGAACAACTCCGGAAAATAGGTGATTCTTTAAGATATGGGTCAAATGCGTTGCGACTGTACAGATGAATATGGGAAACCCAACACTTGACTCGTTAGAGTTGGGTTTCAACTTTCAATGCATTTTACATATCGCCAACCACCCCACAATTGTTGAAAATTGGCCAAAGCTTGACAAGTCAGTTGGGGTATAGTGTGTGGGTTGGTTTTTGCGTATATAAAGATAGTCCTAACTAAAACGAGATCGCATCTTAAATTATGTAATAAGTCTGGAGACACATTATTTTTTAAATTCTGGAATCACAAATATGATGAGTCTCTAAATGAAATGGTATTCTTAAATTCTTAAGGGCCAGTATAAACCAATTAGCCTAATTTTTTTTTTTCTTAAAATCAGTTCCCAAGTTCCTCTCCACAGTTTGAACTAGACCCTCACCTAAGAAGCTTTAGTAGCACACAATGGTTCAGAAAAGTATTTGATCAAGCCAGTTTCAACAAAACTCAACTGGCTAAGTAAACTAAGTCCACCTATTATGTGTTATAGAAAATTACCTAATTATGCCGTGATCATCATTCCATCACTTACTGCTTTCCTAGTTTCTGCATAACTGTGGACTTCACTGTGAGAGGGAAGACATTCAATAATACCCTCTTGCCCTTAACAGAGCAAAAACACCATCCCTTGTTTCCTTGAGTTGCCTTGACCCCAATGAACTTGTTTTCTTAAGTTGACAAGTAAACAGCCTATTTATTTGCTTCCAGGCTTTGTGCTCTAGACTTGAGATGGCTTCTTTCAAGCCATTGCAACTACATTTCCTGTGTTCTGGAAAATGAAATTTGATAGCAGCCTAAAAGCATATGAAACAAAACCATCAGGGAGAAATTCAGGGCTCGCAATTTAATCAGAAACCTTTTTTTTTTTTGGTTGTCACTGGGAGGCAGAGGAACTCCTGTTCATTATATCAAGTCCAGTCATATAAACATTGCTGCCAGAGCAAACTCAAAGAAAACCATAGGTATCACCTGTCTGTCTTCAAGGGCCCAACTATTTGTCCCATAACTTGAGGTTCAAACTTCAAAAGGACAAGGACTCCTGGAGACACTAGTTTCATATTCATGGTGACGGACTACTCCAAGCAATCACCCCCCCCCCCCGGGCACTCTCTCTCCCTCTCTCTCTCTAAAACCATACATTTTTCCTACCTCTTTTTCATTAAGGGCTTAGATCAAGAAAGACTTGAATCCAATCTTTTATGGATTCAAGTCTTTCTTCACGTCTTTTTGAGCCATTAAAATCCAATTTTTCTGTTGCATTAGCTAACAGAAGGCATGGAGCTTTGAGACTCGTGACATATTGAGATCGATCAAGGACTTAACTAACATTTAAAAAAGGCCTTCCCGGGTCAGGCAACCAGCTAGAGATGACTTCAAGAAAATCTAGGATAACCAGTCATTTGATTCATTGGTCTAAGTAAAGCAGCTATATATCTTTGAGGTAGTTATTATAGATACCAGTAGCATCGATGACAATAATGAAGGTAATAACCATGTAGAACTTGGTAACTTCAAAGGAACTTCTGGGAACATAGATATGTAGAGTCTCTGGATGAGATAGTCTTCCTAAACCTTATTAAGTCCAATATAAACCTGAAGAGGAAAAATTATGCATGATAGAGCTATCTGGACGGATCGAACGGCCACATGGCATCCAGCCCATTATTATGTGGTCTCCAAGGAACCTGAAATGGAAAAACTTGTGACACACGATTTGCCCTGATTTGTAGAGTCCCGACATGAGTAGAATTCTAGAATATACACGCATTAATGAGTATCTTTCCCATAAGGAAAAGACTTGTTTCGCAAGCAAAGGAGTCTGGCTCTACGCGACTATAAAAACCCAAATACCCTCAAGAAAAAGGTACGCACAATTTCTCTAAAAGCTCATACTCTCTAGTATTGTTGGAGCGCTCTACTGACTTAGCCTTCGGAGGGTCTTTGGCCGGTACCACACCGGTACTCTCTGTAAGGTCTTCTTCTTTTTCTGTGTTGGGCAGGTCTGGTATCGAGCGTGTTGGAACCGTGTGGCTCACTGGTGATTTTTTCGGCATCATCAGTTGGCGTCGTCTGTGGGAACTCGAAAATCATTTTCGTAAGCCATAACAAAAGCTTCCCAGACAAAAGAGTTGCATGGTGCTGACTCGCTCGATGGCAACCACGAACAACGTTCAGGGAGATGAAACTCGCACAGTGGCCCTCGAGAGGCAGGTTCAGACCTTAGCCGTCGCCGTAGAGTGGCTCACTAAGGAGAACCACGATCTGGAGGGGCAGTTACGCCAGAAAAAAGTAGGTCACAGCACTCAAGAGCCGGACCAAGAAGGCACCAGTGCCGATAGGAGAGAAGGAGAGGGGCCAGAAGGCAGTAATGCTCCAAGCAAACTAGAGCGACAAAATTTGGGCATGCCATCCCTCACGGATGCAACTCCACCACATATTGCCGCGGAGATGCAGGCAATAAAGGAGCAGATGGAGGTTATGATGAACGCCCTCAAGGGACGAGTGTCCAGCGACCTTGACGATCTGGTCAACCGCACCGACTCGCCGTTCACTGCGGCCGTCAACTCCTTCCCTCTACCACATAAGTTTCGCATGCCACAGATCGACAGCTACGACGGAGCGAAGGACCCTCTGGACCACCTGGAAACCTTCAAAACCTTGATGCACCTTCAAGGAGTAGCGAATGAGATCATGTGTAGGGCCTTCCCCACAACGCTGAAGGGCGCTGCGAGAATCTGGTTCAGCCGGCTGACGCCTAACTCCATCAGTACTTTCAAGGAGCTAAGTGCCCAGTTCACTTCGCACTTTATTGGAGGGCACAGGTACAAAAAGTCTACTGCGTGCCTGATGAACATTAAGCAGCGCGAAGATGAGACTCTGAGGTCCTACATAACCCGCTTCAACAAGGAGGCCCTCTCGATTGATGAAGCAGACGACAAGATACTCGTAGCAGCATTTACTAATGGGTTACGGAAGGGTAAGTTCCTATTTTCACTATATAAGAACGACCCAAAGACCATGTCGGATGTGCTTTGCAGGGCCACCAAATACATGAACGCGGAGGATGCGTTGCAGGCACGCGAAGAGAAGCCTAGAAAGAGGGAAAGACAGGAAGACACACGGCAGGATGAGGAGCGAAAGATGCCAAGAACCGGGGAACGATGGGATGATAGGCGCTCCAAACCCCCTACTGGGAAGTTCTCAAGCTTCACACCATTAACAGCCCCGATAGACTAGGTCTTGATGCAGATCAAAGACAAAGAAGCCCTGACGTCAATGACAAGCTGAAAGGAGATCCCAGTAAGAGGTCGAGAAACAAGTACTGCCGCTTCCACCGTGACCACAGACACGACACAGCCGACTGCTATGATCTGAAACAGCAGATAGAGGCTCTCATAAGACAAGGAAAGCTACAGAGGTTCGTTAGCAAGGAAAGAACCGATCAAGAGCAGGCCCTGCGACGGGAGAATGAGCGCCCTAGACCACCCATAGAAGATATAAGAATGATCGTAGGGGGCACGACTGCTGAAGGATCTTCCAAGAAAGCCCGCAAAACTTACCTCAGCATGGTCCATAACGTCCAACTTACAGGCTCCGTGCCTAAGATGGTGCAGATTGATAACCCCGTCATCGGGTTTTCGGAAGAGGATGCTCGTAGACTTCACCACCCGCATGACGACGCATTTGTAGTCAGCCTACAGGTGGGGGACTACAACATACACTGGGTTCTGGTCGATAACGGGAGCTCGGCAGACATCCTATATTACCCAGCGTTCCAGCAAATGAGAATTGACCAAGAACGGTTGGTACCGACGAACGCTCCGCTAGTTGGCTTTGGAGGTACAAGGGTATTCCCATTGGGCGTCGTCACACTTACGGTAACGGTAGGCGATTATCCTCAGCAGATCACTAAGGATGTGACATTCCTCGTGGTCGATTGCTCGTCCGCCTACAATGCCATTCTCGGACGACCCACTCTCAACTCGTGGAAAGCTGCAACATCAACATACCACCTAATGATCAAGTTCCCTACGGATTATGGGGTCGGCGAGTTACGAGGGAATCAGGTGGATGCACGCAAATGCTACATTGCCATGCTGGAGATGGAAGAACACCAGCAAACCATGTGCATAGAAGAGCAACGGACCATAGCGGAGCCAGTTGAAAACCTAGAAGAGGTAACCCTTGATGAATCAAGACCTGAACAGACGAATAGAATGGGGATGTTGGCCAGCCAGCCAATGCGTCAAACCCTCGCAGGTTGAATGTGAACCCACATGGAACACGGAGCACCTACGGAAATACTACTAGTAAAGATAATATAAAGAACAAGGATGCTCCCCAATTTTTCGGTTTATTTAGTTTACTACTACTACTAGTTTTACTTGGACAAATTTTGCTACAATGTTTTTTATGTGCCTTTTTAAGCCCAAGGGGGCAGGTACTTCTCTACAAATGCATGTTTTAATTTTTTGGAAGACCATTCAGACTCAACTATGTTTTACTGCTTAAAATTCTAGCAAGTCCACAAAGTGGACGGACCCCCTAGAGGGTAAAAAATTATCAAGTCCACATAGTGGGCGGACCCCCTAGAGGGTGAAAACCCTAGTCCACAAAGTGGACGGATCCCCTAGAGGGTAAAAAATTATCAAGTCCACAAAGTGGGCGGACACCCTAGAGGGTGAAAATTCTACATAGTCTACAAAGTGGACGGACACCCTAGATGGTGAAAGTTCTACAGTCCACAAAGTGGACGGACCCCCTAGAGGGTAAAAAAAATTATCAAATCCACAAAGTGGGCGGACACCCTAGAGGGTGAAAATTCTACATAATCCACAAAGTGGACGGACACCCTAGAGGGTGAAAATTCTACATAGTCTACAAAATGGACGAACCCCCTAGAAGGAAAAAATTATCAATTCCACAAAGTGGACGGACACCCTAGAGGGTGAAAACTCTAGTCCACAAAGTGGACGGACACCTTAGTGGGTGAAAACTCTAGTCCACAAAGTGGACGGACCCCCTAGAGGGTAAAAAATTATCAAGTCCACAAAGTAGGCGAACACCCTAGAGGGTGAAAATTCTACATAATCCACAAAGTGGACGGACACCCTAGATGGTGAAAATTCTACATAGTCCACAAAGTGGACGGACCCCCTAGAGAAAAAAATAATCAATTCCAAAAAGTGGACGGACACCCTAGAGGGTGAAAACTCTAGTCCACAAAGTGGACGGACCCCCTAGAGGGTAAAAAATTATCAAGTCCACAAAATGGACGGACACCCTAGAGGGTGAAAATTCTAGCCCACAAAGCAGACGGACCAATAGCAAGTGGAAAATTGTACAGTCCACAAAGTAGAAGGACCCTTTAGCGGGTGAATAAAAAAAAAAAAAAAAGAGGAGGTTGCATGCCCGTCCATGAACAAAAATGGACGGACCAAAAAAAAAAAGAGGAGGTTGCATGTCCGTCCATGCAAAAATGGACGGACCAAAAAAAAGAGAAGAGGTTGCATGTCCGTCCATGCAAAAATGGATGGACCAAAAAAAAAAAAAAAAAAAAAAAGAGAAGAGGTTGTATGTCCGTCCATGAAAAAAAAAAGGTTGGATGTCCATCCATGAACAAAAGTGGACGGACACCACAAAAAAAAAAAAAAAAAAAAAAACACACACACAAAAAGGTGGACGGATGCATGTCCATGAAAAAAAAATAAAAAGAAAAAAGGGTGGACGGATGCATGTCCATAAAAAAAGAAAAAAAAAAAAAAAAGTGGACGGATGCATGTCCATGAAAAAAAAAAAAAAAGGATGGACACACACACAAAAGTAGACGGATAAAATACCTTAGAATGGGACGCTAGTAGAGGACTACAACGCGTCCCGAAGGTTGAAAGTTCGGGCATCACGCGTCCTGGGGGCCGTAGGATGCCCAATACGTATAAGCATAAAACAAATGCCAACGCTTCAGCAAGACCTCGAGGCTAAACACTACAAAAGGAAGCCGACGGACACCTAGTCCTCATCACAATTGGATGGATCAACAACCGAGGATACCGACGATCAAGGATGCCAACGGCACCTGATTCTCCTACAAAATTTAAGCCCTTCTACCTACAGGT